>OX101792.1:21617304-21657688 GCA_944452715.1 Ophion slaviceki
CTTTAAATAATATCACCCCAAATTACGGTCATTTAGAGCGTAATCGTATAAAGAAACTATCACTTTATATTATAAAATTATAGGTTAGAAACTTTTTGAGCCAGAGTGTACACAAATTGGAAAAAGTTGATTCGAGAAAAACTCGTTTGAAACAAAATTACCGAAAACAAAAAATTCAAGGCAGTAATAAATTATTTATACTACTGTGGAAACATATTCTTTAATAGTTTTACGAACAATTTACGGAAGTAAAATAAATTCGATTTTTTGAGTAATCTAAACTAGTTTCCCGCCTTAAGCACTACATATTTTGATGCGAAAACTAATCACGTTTGATTTTCTTTTAATTTCGGTTGATTTGTCACCGCGAAGAACATTTTCCAAACAGCGGTTTGCACAAACCATTGTATCTACCACATTTATAAAAGAAATTCATCACAAACATTGTGAAAGATACTTAAATCTTTCACTAATATACTGATACTTTTTATTGTAAAAAAATCTTCTTTAAAGATAAAAAAGATACTTTAAGGGGTACCCCACTTGCGAAAAAATCGATTTTTTTTTATTGCATTTTTTGAAGTATAAGTATCTGGGCCCATATTTCTGTATGGGCCCGGAATAGATGACTCTATGTAAGTTTACAAAACAAAATATTTTCTTCGTGTAAACTGAAATTGAAACTTTAAACGCGTTTTTCTCAAAATGGCATTTCTGAAGTCGGTGACCAAGATTACTCGAACACTAATGAACCGATCTTCTTGAAATTTTGCAGGCTTATTTAATACATAAAAATGTAGTCTTTAATCGTTCGATTTTTTTTTCGAAAAGAATGGCCGTTTTATAGTAAAAAAACGGCCGTTTTTTTTCGTTAAAATCGAACCATTAACTTTGACTGTCCGCCATTTTGTGAAAAATGAATATTTTTTAAAATCCTTCGATTAAAGACTAGTTTATACTTATATTTGACTAAATCCATCCGCATTTTTTTCAGATGATCCACTTCGCCGCAATGTTGGTCACCGCAAACCGTGTATATAAAAACATTATTTCATTGACGGCCATTTGCCAGTAAACAATGTAATATTTTTCAATAAAAAAATTACTGAAAGTTCTTCAAGATGTGTTCTTTAAGATGGTATATTGATCAATTAAAAAAGTTTTGTAGTTTTCTTTAAAAAAAAATCATGAAAAAGGCCTTTTTTGTGCTACAAGTGGGGGTAACGCTTTAATGTAAAAAGAAAAATGGAAAATCTGCACATGTTTCCCCAGAACAAAATGCCGAAAATTCCTTTTTCGGCCACAAGCTAGGAGTAACCTGTTAAAAAAAGTTTCCGAGGTAGGTGATCCCTGAATCAGACCACAGTTTTGTTCGATCAATAAAGATATCACCAACTATGTAAACGTCGCTAACGCTCCAGCATTTTTTCCAAGATCCTTGAGCAATTGTTGAAGGAACTTTGGAGAACAAATGAGTCTCCGATGTCGCATGGAACACATAGACTATGTGGAGAATGATATATGTGCAACAGATCCGATGATGCAGTGTCCGGCGAGCGAGAGAGATTCATTATCGTTGCACGAGATTATCGCAGCTTGGAGATACGATCGAAGGCTCTAGCACATTTCCAGCACGGAAGTGCGGGAACAGAGAGCCCGAGAGAGAAGGGAGACCGAAATGGGCAGAGGGACAGAGAGGAACAAGAGGGAATGTTCTCGTATACTGAACCGGCAATCGGCATGCCTCACGGCGTTGCAGTTGTTGGAACACTAGCAGAATCGCTCGGCATTGTAATATCGGTGTATATTCGGATCGTGGCCAGCGATACGAATGGACGGACGCGCGAGACGATTTACTTTATCGCCCAGCCGCGTCCCAGTGGATTTATGCGACTGGCCGAACACCTATGTCTCTCTCTGTCCCTCTTCATCTCTCTCTCTATCATGTGTAAGTGATGAAGTTTGGTTAGACTTGGATTCATTGAAGGACGTATGGCTGCAAAAAAGCCACCTTGCAGACATCTCTCCAGCTTTTTGGAATTGCAAACGGTTCATAGTGACGATCATGAGTTGGATTCCAGCATAAAGATGGACGGTGTCCAAGAATTTACGCTGCAAAGATTGCTTCGGAAGCTGCGACTCATCAGCGGATCTTCAATTTGTGCAAAATGTAGAAAAAACTAAGATTTCCCTGGCCAGTGGAAAAGGCCATAAATCTTGGAATCTGCGAATAAATGTTGTCCTATGAGATGCATCAGGATAGGTTCGAGTCTAATGGAATCCAGTTAAAGTGAAGATAGGTAGAGGATGAAAGTGAGATATTCTGGGGATTGGTCGCTAGTTAAAGGGCGTGGAAAAAGATCTGGGACGAATGCGATGGAAGTCCAACGGTAGTCATAAACGATGTGGAGTCGGAAGAAAAACTGCTAAACGAAAATGCTACAGCAGGGTCTGGAGTATAACGCACACCGAGGAGGGACGTAAAGGATCTGGGTGGTGCGATCTAATAGAGAAAATAATGGATTTTCGGCAATAAAGATCGTCCGGAGAGATCGGTCTCCCCAAATGTGTCCTCTGTTTGCTCTTTTCTCGCTGGACCACAGTGTCGCTTTAGGTGCTCTAGTTTGGTAACGACATATCACAGGAATGGGAGAGTAACGGTGATGTCAAATATGGTGCGTGTGTGTGCTTGAGGGTGTGTGTGTGTGTGTGTTTGTAGATGTGTGTGTGTGTGTGTGTGTGTGTGTGTGTGTGTGTTTGAGGGTATGTGTGTGTGTGTGTGTGTGTGTTTGAGGGTGTGCGTGCGTGCGTGCGTGTGCGTGTGCGTGTGCGTGTGTGTGTGTGTGTGTGTGTGTGTGTGTGTCTGTGTGTGTCTGTGTGTGTATGTGTTCGAGGGTGTGTGTGTGTGTTCGAGGGTGTGTGTGTGTGTTTGAGGGTGTGTGTGTGTGTGTGTGTGTGTGTGTGTGTGTGTGTGTGTGTGTGTTTGAGGGTGTGTGTGTGTGTGTGTGTTTGAGGGTGTGTGTGTGTGTGTGTCTGTGTGTTTGTGGGTGTGTGTGCGTATTTGTTGCTGTGTGTGCGTCGCGTAGAGACAGACGAGGAGAAAGAAATACAATTTTTCGACTTATCGTCACTAGAGAATTTATCCTCTCTTTATCCAGTTTTCAGGATGCGAACTTCCTGGCCTGTCTGCCGTTTACAGGTTATAAACAATCAGTTGGTTCCGCCGGATCATCCTCGGGATTTCTTGAACTAATTGATTTTTCGACGAATTTTACTACCCTCGACCATTTCTCCTGGGACGAGCACAAGTTGCTCAGCTTTACGAGCTCTAGACACGCCACTGTCGATCTAGTAAGTCTCGTGTCGGAGAAGATCAAGATTTGCACATAACATTCGCTTTGCGCATAACGGCGGAAGCGGGGGCATATTTTAACAATTTCAATCAGTTTGGACTTCGTCAGCTTCGTTGCATATTAATTCTGATCAGTATTGAAGTTCCAATTGCGATAAGGGTAACATTGGGAATTCAGGTATAGCTAGGTGTACACATTACAATGATCAGTTTCTTGCATGATTGCTTTGCCTATTTATTTGCGTTTGGAGCCCGAGAATTACTTTTTACGACTTTGGATGAAGCACGAGCTGGTTCAAGGTCTCGTATGTTGGTTGATGTTGCTTATGTCACCTTGAAGAATGGCACACCACTCACATCCAGCCAACAGACGCCATATTTAGCTGAGACACGTGCGAGTTGAAAATGGACCGTGACAAGTTGGTTTTTCGACGTGTGTGTCTGCAGTAATCTGACTTGAAAAACAATGCAGGTGAAAGTCACCGATTGTTTACACAGATTTATGGTGAGGCCGCATCTTCCAAAACTATGTTCAGAGATTGGTTTCAAGGACTCAAAAGTGGCGATTGTGATGTTTACAAGGAACGACCACGCCAGGCAAAAAACATGAAGATCCTGAATTGGGAAGTTCTCTGCAATTCGGATACTTGCAACAGAACCACGGTTCACCGAATTTTTAAGGATTTACCGTCGCCATCTTGAAAATAGAACTTTCAGCATAGCTTTATACGATATACTTCGGATTTTGATGGCATCTTTTAAGGCCTTAGGCCACTTTAGAGGCCGAAAAAATAGCCTTTCTGGGGATTTTTTTTCAGAACAACTAAGATATAAATCAAGATTACAAAAAAGGCTGTTTATCATACATATCAGTGACTGTATACAATCTTTTTTTTGAAGCGATTAATTTCAAAATGGCGGCTGTGCAGCGTTTATCTCAAAACTGCATTTTTTAAGTTGGCCGGAAACATAACCCAGACAATTTTCAACCGATTTACTTGAAATATTGAATATATCTTGAAATTTGTGTTTCAATTGTATCCTACGTACTTCCATTGTCTATGGAAGTACGTAGGATTTTTAAAAAGTATTTCATAGTTCATTTGTTATTAACAATTATCTGACGATTTTTTGGGCAAATTTTTTGGAAGTGAAATATTTGCCTAAAAAATCGTCGCCTAACAGATGAACTAATTAATCGCCTCAAAAAAATTATTGCATACAGTCACTGATGTGTAAGATAAACACCCTTTTTGTAATCTCCATTTATTTTGTCGTTTATCTGAAAAAAAATCCTCAAAAAGCCTATTTTTTCGGCCTCTAGAGTGTCCTAACCCCTTAACCTACATCCTCCAGGGAAATACGTCGGTTTTCATTATTTGGTTTTATATACCGAAATCCGTATTCAAAATAATCGTTCACGCTCAAGGCCATACTCACTGACGCCTATTGCACGAATACGTCGCTACAAGTTTGCGGAGGCGCGATACCCCGCTCCCCGCCATCAGTGTTGCATCATCCATCATAAGACGTGGCCGCGCAGCAGCAATAATAAAAATCGGTCCAACTAAATCGTCAGTAATTTTTGTAACATTACACTCATCTATCTAATATCACAGTCGTTATCTTTATTAATTCAAGCTTCGATGATCATAAATATTTGAACAAGGTATCGTGGTCCAAATATTTTTTATTTTGTTTTTCCTACATTCGTCGTCGACGGTTATTAAGGCCTACTAAATTTAACCATAGGTCTTATTATCCCCTACTTCATGTAGCAAAGTTTGTTTGTTGTAAAATGCATTTTACATTACTTTTACGATGTTACGAATGTTAATAAGTAATGTGCATATTTATTACTAATTAATTGATCGTTATTTTTAGTGCCTCGATCTCGATGCTTCCAAAACGAGTGTTGTGGTCAAAAAACGACTTGGTGTCAGCTGTCCGAGCAGTGCAAAGAGGAACTTTGAGTTCATACAAAGCTGCAGACGATCATTGATCTCAAATACCAAATATATTATGTACAGTTTGATTATTTAAGTATGTTAAAGCCGTAGTCCTTATTATTCTACGATAGTAAAATAAGGCCTACTATAAAGGTTTTTAAAAATGTTCAATTTTGTTTATGTTTATGGTACAAGTTACCATTTTTCGCTTATATTTTGTAGAAACTGAACTTGAATAATGATTATAATTAAAATATGTCGATTAAATTGGATATTTTTCATTTTATTTCAAATATCCCTTAGCTAGGCCTTATTACCCGCACCTTACATCTTGTTATAAACATTTTCGCAATTTATTTTCTGAACGTAAACGTTCTTTTGAATCGCTTGACATTTCTATAAAAAACAATTAACATGCAAGCCGTAGTACTTATGCCGCTAGTTGTGGAGCAATTTCCGTAAAAACACTCACAAGGTACCGGTACTTTGTAGGAACAATTTCAGACATATACGATAAAGTTCTTTAAATAAATAATTTTTTCACCATAAAACACCCTCAACATCCATTTTCCGGGCCAGTGGACTAATGTGGCCTTTAAGGCCTTAGGCCACATTAACGAGTATAAAATCATGTGCGAATTTAACCATTTTTTTCGTGTGAAAAAGTGATTCACTCATAAAATTAATTACACATCTATTTAGTATGAATATCAAGCTGTTAGAAAATATTTTTTTTTTCGATTTACAAAATGGCCGACTACTCGAAACTTTTCGAAACAGCTTTTTTCCAATTAGCGTGACAAATAACTTCAACGATTTTCACTCGTTTTACTTCAAATTTAAAAGTTATGTTCCTAATTGCATTTCGCAGAGAAGTACGTACGGAATTTCTGATTAATCGAAAACTTTTCATTTTATGAGCAGTTATGAGCAGTTATAACGAAATTTTTCACTGAACATTCATTTCTTAAGTTCAAATACCTACAACTTTTGAATAAAACAATATTTTTTAAATTCCGTACGCACTTCTCTAGGTATTCTACGGTAGATTGATGAGAATTTTTGTTTTTTGTTCTAGGTAAAAAATTATGGATGCTAAATGTCACGCCTAAAAAAAAGATAACAAAAGAAAATATTAGTAGTCGGCCAATTTCGTACATCGAATAAAAAAAGTCTAACAGCTTGATATTTATACCAAATAGATGTGTAATTAACTTTATGAGTGAATCACTTGTTCATACAAAAAAATTGTTAAATTCGCCCATGATTTTATACCCGTTACTGTGGCCTAACCCCTTAAGACCAGCCGGTAAATTTCCGTAAAATCCTAAACTTCCGCCAGCTCCACCAGGCGGATTCTTTCCACCATTTTCCCGTCACTGTAACGCGCCTGCAATTCCCAGGAGTCGTCGTCAGTAGTCCTTCCGCGAGATGAATAAGCAGAGATAAGGAAGAGAAAGGGCGGAAGGGCGATAAAGACGTCGTGAAAGGGATCCTGACGAGGTTTGCGAGTGATAGAATGGCAGGAGTCTGCAGTCCATCAGGTATTAGCGATGTGATAGGTTAGGAGGTGATTCAACCCACCGAGCTCCCCGAGCACTTTCCATGTTGGGTCCGCAGCCCAGCACGGCTGTCGAATGCTTCCCCAATTGTGTGTGTGTTCCGCCCAGTGTGGAAGGGACAAAACGAAGCCTGACTGTAGAACATGTATGTATCTATGCGTATAAGTCCATATATATATATTTAAATAGATGGGCATCGAGGAGACCGTATAGGATGGCAGATCGCTCGACCCTGGGATCCTCTCCCAGCGAAGAGCTAGAAGCTGTAACAGGGTTGGTTCGCGGCCATAATCAGCCCAAATGAAGTATGTGCGCACCGGGGGCATATTGGGCGCTACGCTTGCTAACGGTGAATGTGTGGCACAAGGGATTCCGCTTCGTCCGGTTGTTTCGAGGTATGGGGTGGACTCGCAGAGTTTGGCGCATAGCGAGGAGGAGAATCGAGGATACAGAAGGTAGTACCATCGACTCTCTCTCTCCCCCTCTCTCTCTCTGGACCTCCAGCATGCTATACCCAGACCATATATACCTGGACAATCCCATGGGAGTCATCTCTCCCTCGTTGTCCTCTACTCCTCAATCCATTTGTAATTCACATACGTATACGTGCGGATCATCATGTTGAACAGGGCAACCGTTATAACGCCACTACTAAACCATCATCGCACCACCATTACTAATACTAACCTTAACGGGGCTGACGGTGATGCTGCTCCTGGTGGGACTCATACCGGTGATGCTACCGATGGAACATCCACAGATACCAGAGCCAGCATCCGAGACTGCGAGCGGAGGCAACGGTGTACCAGCATCGCCGGCACGAACTTCTACCAACGAGGCTGCGCCTCTCGCCCTCCGTACACCGCGTCCCAGGGGCGCGATGTGTCCTGCCTAATTACAATGTCCAGCGTTTCCCTCTGTCCAAATACAAACAACGAGGCTAATGCGCTCCCTCCACTCTCAGCCCCACTCGCCATGCCTCCATCGCTCCTTCTCTATCCCTCGTACGTTTTCCAAGGTCGTTCTCTTCGAGAATACAACGTCCACCGCCACGTACCCGCGGTTAGGCCTCGTCCAATTCCCCCGTCCAAAGCCGCGGCCGAGAGCGTGCGAAAGATCCATACACAAATGTCGGTGTGAGTGCGTAGGTGTATGTTGATACACACACACCCTCGAGCACGCATATGCTCGTGTACAAACGACGAGGAGACCGCCGCGCACTTCGTCAATATCTGTCGATATTGCTTCGCAGCTCGATCGGAACGTTTGTTTACAAGGCGATAGGTATACGCCAGGAGATATATACCTAACTCTTCCAACTGCCAGTCCATGTCCCCAACATCGCGCGGATATGTGTTTAAGGTCTCGTCCACACAAATCTAAGCCGCACTTGAAATCTCGATCCGGATAGCCCTGGCTGGATTCCCACGCTCGTAACCGCAAGATCGTAACCACTGATCAAACCTGAAGATTCACCTCGGCCAGGTGGTGTGATGGGGCTTCGCCCAAGGTTTTTGCGATATCGTTACATTTTTTCATCCAACTCTGGGGTTCAGTGCGGATCGGGTAGGCAGTTTATAGACACGGCGTTCACGTAAAACGGACATTAAGGGGCTATACCAGTGTGAACGCTGAAAATTTGGCTGATTTTCGGGATTTTTTTGGAAGAAAAGTACTCAATCGAATGTTTTGGAAAATTAAGAATATTTTTGGCTATATTTGACCTATACTACATAATTTTTTCATAGACAAATATTGAGATCCAAGTGACTTATGCGCTGCCTTTGGAGGCGCAAAAAAAAAGTTTCTCTTCTGCTGACATGATTCCGGCTGATTGAGTAGCTGAAACCGAAAAAGGAAAAACTGTTAAGCTGGGAGGTATTTCGGGTACAATGACGTAGGATTTTCGAAAAATATAAAAATCTAACAAAATGACGTGGTTATGAAAAAAGTCTGTTTTTTTACCTATAAAAAGGTCGTTTTTTTCAATGTTAAATCGTCTATTTTCATCCAATCGAAAATATCCTACGTCATTGTAGAGTAAATATATTCAAGAGTACTCAGTTAAAATTTCAAATCAATTGGATAGTTGCTCTTGAGATACAAAGTCAGCAAATTTGAAAAATCTCTTTTCATATTCTTGAAAGTATAAACTGTCGAAAAAGGCAAAAAAATCGATTTTTTGAAAGTGTCACACTGGTATAGCCCCTTAAAGTTTGTTTGGGTTACATAAATATATCAACATTTTTTTACATCTATTTCGAAAGTATATTTATTAAGTTTAACAAATTTTGTATCAATATCTATAATGTAAACCTATCAAAAATCATGAAAATATCCCTTCTTTAGCGTCTAAAGTGAGAAGACCTCAAATATACCAAACCATTTCAAGCCACCTGTCCTGAACCGGTTTGTCCAAGGATTTCAGTCTGTTTCCTTCATGCATTGCAATTTACTCATCGAAGATACAGCGCGCATCAATTTCTCTCCCTTCCCCTTGCGTCCTCGTGCATTGGTTCGCCTTCACTGACACAGCGGATCATGTACACGGCGCATCGTGTACGTGGCTTTCGAGGATTCCCGGCTTCGCTCGTGCGATTTCCAAATGCAAACCAATTTTCGTTGGACGAGATTAATGGTTGCCGCGGATACGAAACAACGTTCGCGCGTCCGCATGCCCACTTTACCCTGCCCCATCCACTAGAAAAATCAACCCCTCTTCAATCCTCATTCTTTCTCTTTTTCCATCTCACGCTCTCGTCGGGGTCATCGCCAGTTCGGGTCAGCGTGGTATCACATATTTTCGGGATAATGCGCGCGCGCGCTCATAAATAATAAACGTGAGTGCGCACTCGCGGGCGACTATTGCGGGAGGGGCAATTTTTGCAAAAAAAAAACACAAGCTTGGTCGAGTGAGCAAGGGAAAGGAGGGAACGTAAAGTGCACGGTGCGAGAACGACTGCACCCGAACAGCGGAAGAGAGAAATGAGGGGGGGGGGTGGTTATGAGAGGAAAAGTGGAGCTTTAGCTATTAAATAGATTTCATTAAAAATTCCCGGTACAATCCGGCGTTGGACGCGCGAGGATTTTCCCTCTTTCTCTTGCCGCAGCTGCCGCTGTTGTGCTCGATAAAAGCTCCGGGCGCGAGTTTACGCCCTGTAATTTTCTCCTGCGCGCAAAGCGGCTTTATAATTTAGCGATAAAGTATGAATCTTCGTCAAAAGGCGATTCAGCGGTTTGGTAGGGTGCGCTCCCGTCTGCCCTACCTAGAAGAGTAAGTAGAAAATGAGACTGTGTAATGCTCTAGTGGAGATATAAGGAAAGCAGTGCAGCGTGGTGTTCTCCTCCGAGAAAGTTTTTATGCACGCTTCGAGAATGGTTTATTGTGTCGTGTGTAAATGTTTGTGTAAGCGAGCGGGTATGTGTGGAGGTGAATCCTCGATGGCGTTCAACACCAAAGAAACACTGAAAAAGTGAAAAACTTGAGTCATTTTCACATTGTTGGTTGGCTGCTAAAGATGTTGGTGAAGCAGTTCCAAAAGAAGCATTTCGAAGGTTTATCTTTCTAGTTTATGAACGACTTACTATTTTCCGTCCTGCAGGATAGTTTTTCCAATGTTGCGGGTCTGCACAGGGTGAAGGATCTTTTCTTTGGGTGAATGTAACGCTTTGCATGACCTGACTACATGTGTGATGTTCCTTTTGGGTTGGAATGTCCATTTTGTATGGAATTCATTTTTTCTATGTGGAGAACCTGCCACTATTAGCCACAAATTATTTTTAATCTGTGATTTTTCATCGTTGCGCATGGGAGCAGGAAGCCATATGTCCTTTTGCGGACTATCTAAAGCCTCATTGACTGTCTGCAGATAAATCAGTCATACGATGATCACTAAAAATGTCAAACTGGAGTCGTTTTCACATAGTTGGATCTCTGCGAAAAATTCTGCTGAAGCAGTTCCAAAAGAAGTATTTCGATGGTTTAACTTTCCAGTTTTTGAACAATTGGCTATTTTGCGTCCTACGGGATACTTTTTTTCCAACTTTGGAGGTCTGCACAGACCGAACGATTTTTTCTTTAAATGAATGTAACGCTTTGCATGCTCCGACTACATGTATGATGGTCCTTTTGGTTTGACATGTCCATTTTGTATGTGATAGTTTGGTCCCATATGAAGTATCTGCCACAACCTAAGTGTTATTGTCGATCAGTGATTTCTCACATTTGCGCATGGCAGGGTGCCATGTGTCCTTCTGCGGACTATCTACAGTCTCATTGACTGTCTGCGGATCAATCAGGCACAGATCAAAAGTACGAGACAAAATCAGGCCCATCCGCTGGTTTCGTGAGTTAATCTTATGGGTTCATTTTCCGTGTCGTCTGCTCCGTATATCTGAGGATCTAGTTACCGGAAGACCATGCCTCATCGCGGTCCTCGGTAACTGGCTGTACAATTCGTCCTCGGCATCATAGTCAGATTGTAGCCTAAGGCATCTTTACAGTCGCCGTTGAAAATATACAATCAAATGTATCCTCAAGTCTGGTTTCTTACCGGACCGGTCTGGTCCCGCTGTCTTCACCTAGATTCGATGTTCCATGTAATCTGTGTATTGAATGACCCGAAGCGGCACACGCTGTAGCCCAATAGTCTTTCGGCGGTCGGCTTTTGATCAACATCGTCTGGGCTCGCTCTACGATCTCTTAACCCTAGGACCCTACACTATCTGTACGAAACAAATAACCTACACTGGGGTTACGCACACCCCAGCACTTCAAATCAACGCTGCTAACGAACTGTTGGTCGTGGAGAGATTTTTTTTTTTGACACCGAACGCTTGAGAACTGACGAATGGAATAGGCTTTGCGAAAAAAACCTAATATAAATTTATCAGCGTAAAAAATGCGATGAACAAAGCAAGAAAAATGATGTTCGCATTTCACACTAATAATGTGGGGTTTGCGGTACCCATGTGTAGGGTCCTAGGGTTAATCCGCTCTGTGCTGGATAAACCTTCCTCCAAGACCATTCTGCTGCTCACTATACGGGTTCGATGTCTGGCGCTGAATTCCACATCGTTGTAACATCCCTTTGAGTTCTCGAGACAAGTGCTCAGCGCCATTGTCTGGTCAAAAAGTTTCTATCCTTCGACCTGTTGGGTTGTCGGACATTATTAGGTGTACGAATTAAGGCGTTACCCCCACTTGTAGCGCAAAAAAGGCCTTTTTCATGAATCTTTTTAAAGAAAACTACAAAACTTTTTTAATCGATTAATATACCATCTTAAAGAACACATCTTGAAGAACTTTCAGTAATTTTTTTATGGAAAAATATTACATTGTTTAGTGGCAAATGGCCGTCAATGAAATAATGTTTTTATATACACGGTTTGCGGTGACCAACATTGCGGCGAAGTGGATCATCTGGAAAAAAAATGCGGATGGATTTAGTCAAATATAAGTATAAACTAGTCTTTAATCGAAGGATTTTAAAAAATATTCATTTTTCACAAAATGGCGGACAGTCAAAGTTAATGGTTCGATTTTAACGAAAAAAAAATCGAACGATTAAAGACTACATTTTTATGTATTAAATAAGCCTGCAAAATTTCAAGAAGATCGGTTCATTAGTGTTCGAGTAATCTTGGTCACGGACTTCAGAAATGCCATTTTGAGAAAAACGCGTTTAAAGTTTCAATTTCAGTTTACACGAAGAAAATATTTTTTTTTTGTAAACTTACATAGAGTCATCTATTCCGGGCATCAAAAAAAAACTGCACTTCAAATTGCACTTCAAAAAATGCAATAAAAAAAATCGATTTTTTCAAAATCGCAAGTGGGGGTAACCCCTTAATACTGTGCCTTTGGAGTTAACAAACAAGATTCATAAAGGGCACCGAATCAATGCTTACACTTAATACATTCAACCTCCAAATGATTCCATAATCTCACTTTTCTGTTCCATTGGATGGACACCTTACCCATGTGGTCTTCTAGCGGACTTAAAAATACCTGGTACCTGCTGCGGAAACTTTCTCGCCCACACAGTCGAACATATAGCACTTCAATTTCACTACTCATAAACCTTCCAGGTTCATAGTGTTATTTTTACCTTGATCACGAATAACTCGGTTCAGAATAGTACCATAATGAAGAAAATGACATCGAATGGAAATGTTTGGGGTACAAGAGACATATTGGATTTTATCAGAAAATGTATTTTTAGTCCACGCAAACCACCAAACATGAAGCAAACTTTAGACATTTTCACCTGTTGCTTATCCCTCAAAAAAGTTCAACCTGGAGAATGAAAAATACTTGATTGATGATTCGAAAACGCGAATCCTCAAGATCATGTATTTAGAACTCCTACGCAGCGACAGAGCCTTATGAAAACATCGGAAAAATTAGGAAAAGTTAATCGAAGCTTTGAGTTTCAATACCTGCACACACGCACACACACATTGTATTCGATGGGGTGTGTGGCAACAAGAAAACGACGTCTTCGAGGGGTAAACGAAGGGGATAAAGTTGTACGACCTTTAAGCTAATACTCTCTCCGCTTGGGTAAATCTAATTAATTTCATTTGCTCACTGGAAGGATATTCCGCGATTAGGATCACCGTTGGTGTGTGTACCAGCAAATTCGTTTCGAATCATTACGTTTCATTATGGTCTAGCGCCTCCTCTTCCTTTTTCCTCATTTCTCCCTGACTGCGCCACGTCATCCACTTTTCTCCTCACCCACTGTCCACTTTTTCCACACCTTTCATAGTTTTTCTCATCACCAGCGATCTTTTCGTTGTTATGGCAGTGCAGAGGGTTGTACGTTACGTACGCGTAGTAAATATACAGAACTTTTGTGGAGCATTCCGGCATAACGGCGAGGAAACGTTATGGCGACTAAACCAAAGTCCACCCCTGTGCTTTCGTGTTAGTCGAAATTTGAGTGTTCGAGAGTGGTGGAATTCCAATCACAAAATTCCGTTAAAATCCCACGACCTTAAAACGCGAGAGAATTGTTGGACTTTTTCCAGCCTCTCTTCCCAGCTCTCTCTCTCTCTCTCTCTCTCTCTCTCTCTCTCTCGCTCTCTCGCTCTCTGTACTCGTGTTAAGAGCACCAAGTCGGCACTCACCGTGCGCGAAAAAGCTAGCGAGCAGGAAGAACCTGGAACGAGGGAGAGACGAAGCTGATGTCCAATTACCGAAAGCAATTATCGCCCGCGCTAATTGCTAATAAAAGTTACAATAAGTAATTAGCGTTTGGTCGTAACTGCGCATGCAATTAGCTTACGTGAGGACAGCTGGGGACTTTTTTCCGTTACGTCTCTCTGCATTGTTACTCATTTTTCCGGCGGCAAGTGACGGCTCGTGGACGACGAGGCTTCTTTTGCGTACGAAAAGATGAATTTTTTCGTACTTATTGCATGCATAACGACGTGATACTTTTTTTTTCTTTGAGCGCCCTTTGCCTACCTGCACAAATGTTTGCCTCGAATGACGGTAACGTTAATTTTTCTCATCCAAGCAAGACACGAAAAAATTGATATTCAAGGTAGTTACGATATTTCGGGACAGTTGGCGCGAATGTTGCGGGGGATACTATTTTATTTCGTCGCGGAAAGTACCGTCCTGATATTGCATGCGTCACGTTCGTCAGGATGTAACGGCCCTCAGACATATACACGTAATATCGGTAGAAGAAAGAACAGCGCGGCGTGACAATATGGGAAGCCATCTTGAGGTTTACTCATTCTTTTTGCGTCGTTTTTTCCACACTCTCTGTTCTCTTTTTTTATTCGAGAAACCCTGCCGCTTTTTTCCTCCGCGTAGCCAGCACAATATGTCCCTGC
This sequence comes from Ophion slaviceki, assembly GCA_944452715.1. Classification (NCBI taxonomy): domain Eukaryota; kingdom Metazoa; phylum Arthropoda; class Insecta; order Hymenoptera; family Ichneumonidae; genus Ophion; species Ophion slaviceki. Next base: position 21,632,019 of record OX101792.1, read on the forward strand.
GACTCACGTAAGCTGCGAGTTTCATACACTGGTGGATCATCGCATCAAGGTTCCCCTTTGATGCTTCCAATGACTTCTGTATCTGAAAAAAGGTATTTTTTTGTCTTCCAGGGTGGTGGCGACCATTATGCGTTCGTAGAATTCGCTGATCACGTTAGCGCCTCGACGTCATTGTCCGCATTGAATCAAAGGAACTTCTTGGGCAAGGTAAGTGACCTCTCCAATGTTCCATTAGTTTACGGTAGAAGGATAATTCCAGAGATAAAACGTCCTGGCTACGTAATTTCCACCCTCAGTTTATTCCAAATATTGGCCAAAAATGTTCAACTGAAACATGACTACATCAAAAAAATCAAACACCGTATTTGCTAGTTCTGCCAGAAAAAACAACAAGTCCATTTGGCAATTGTGCACAAAGTGTTCCGCAGCACTGCAATGACTATTCGATGACAAAAGGATATGAAACATCTTCAACAAAAAGGGATACAAGTGGGAAAAGTGTATGGAAGTGGGAATGCTCTAAGAGTGAAGATGTGTGTGACACAGTCACCCGTGGACCAAGCTGGATGCGGGTGAATGTAAGAATGGCTAGAGAGAACGTTACCGGGCTTCGTAATATCATCATGACGAAACATTCGCGCATGGCAGTCGTTGCGTCTTTTTTTATGTCCATGTGTGGACAGGTGTGGGAGGATATAGAGGGAACGTGCTCGCTTTCATCCCAGCGATGCAAACGGGAAACGCGAATGGGGTAAGTTTGGTCGTTGGCTTTATCGTAGCCACCCTTTCAAATCCGCCTGTAGCAGCTTCCAGCCCCACCCGCGTAACGTTGAAGTTCGCTCTTTGACTATGGCTTTCCGAAAGGTCGAGGCATGTCGTTACAACATCGAGTATTGCCTCGTTCCACGACTAAAGACGCTTACGACCAAGGCCCTTCGCGTGAGGTAAGGCATCCATCCAGCCTCTAGTGATGCTAACCTATACGCACATCCAGTGTGTATAGGTTAGCATCACCACTGGACCTAACCTATACACACTGGATGTGTGTATATGTTAGCATCACTATCAAGTACAATACGACATCAGGATAAGGTCGGACTGGTCTTGTGCCCCATGTCAGATCTTTGCATGGGGTAGCTAATCTTCGAATCTGCATCTTTGGCAAGCATCAAGCGCGTGTATCTATATTGTATAGATGCACTGCAGAGCTACTCAGTTAGTTTTGTTTCGCTCAAGCAAGTTTTGATGTCAAGATCTCTTGCAAACCCCATTCGCTTCGATTGGCTCTGATACAGTGCAGCTTGCTGTACTCAATCCCTCATCTCGAATCCTTCTCCCTTGAGACTCCCTACATTTTGTACACATTTCTTGGCTCTGTCTTGCTCTTTCCAATTCCCAATTCGGCATGATTCCTCCACTAACATCAACCCAATACCATCGACTCTCTAACTAACCATTTCCCATGTGAATCCAACACGAACTTCACGTGCATTTCGCGTTATTCTTGTGTAGCTCCAACACATAAGCTACATTTGTAGACAGACGTTTCTCCATGTAGTGGAAGATCGGAGCACCGAGTTTCCTAAAACCAGGCAAGCATGCAGCACAATGGAACACCCGCGAAAAATAACAAGACCAGGAGAAAGTTGCGAACGGTTGCAGAAATTTGTAATTTTACGAATGTTGATTGGAAACAGAAGCTTATTTCAATGCGCGGATGTTTCCTTTTTGGGGGTTGAACGAGAAACATCACTTTAGTATCTGTCTCCGATTTTGTTGGAACTCGTGTGTATGGTAGAGCATCAAAACTTTTACGTATTTTTTTATCGGTGGTAGAACGGTTTTAGAGGATGACATCACCCCTTACAGTGAGTTATTTCAAGGGCTAATCTTGCAGATTGGGCAGCAAGCAGCCCACCAATTTCAATGAAATAGAAACGAAAATTCTTCTGATGCAAAACGATGGAAACTATGGATTCATTGTACAAAAAAACGAACATTGAGGAATACACCACCCCTTTATTTTTCTTTCACTCACTCCACATTACAAAGGGGTGCATCAAGTTGAACGAAATGGGTAACACTATCAAGGGACGATAAATTATAGTTCACGTATTTTTGCATTTTTGCTGGATCGCAAGTTTAAGGGGCGCACATTCCATACATTTTCGACGAGTTTTGATGAACATTGAGAGTTTTGGGGGAAATTAATGGTGAATTCTTATTCAAGGGATAAAATGACATCAATAGGAACTTATAATAAAATTTCAAACAAATGTTTTCACCACCTTGGTAAAAAAAGATCCTTCACTGAATCGTTGATAATTTATTTTCGGTTGGGATTCGGAATTCCGCTTTATGCGCATTCTCTACTTTATGGGAAAAGAGATTGAGATTTCGGGATAAATCAAATCGGTATTATCTAAGTCTGAAAAAATCCTTCTGAAACCCGCCCGATGAATATCCATTCCTCAAGGAACCAATGCTATTTGAAATTTCGCGATTTTGGCGATTTTTTAAGTGGCCAAACGGGTCGAAAATATTTTTTTTTCGACCCTTACACCGTTTCAGGGCCTACCTAATAGGAAATTTCGTGTCGATTACGAATATTACCGAGTTTTTCCGTAGGCTCAAAATTATGCCAGCTCAACGCGAGCAACATATTTTGGCACTCTTTTGACGATGTTCAAAATTAAAACTAAGGTTTTTGGACAAATGAATGGTGCATTCATGTTCAGGGTATAAAAATACATCGATTACACCTTGTAAAAAAATATTAAGAAGCCAAATTTTATCCCACCTCGGCCATAAAAAGTTCCTTCGCTGAATCGTCGATAATTTATTTTTGGTGTAGATTTGAAACTTCGCTTTAAGCGCATTCTCTTCACAATTTCTCTTTAAATAGCCATTTTAATTATGGAGTTCCCATGTTTTTTCCATTTTTCGCAAATTTCTCCACACTCTAAACATCAATTTGGACCTTGCAGTAGAAATATTTAGAATCAGCACACACATTCCAAATTGAAAAAAACAACTGCAATAAGGATCTTGAAGTAAGGGGTGCTTTACCGCTTCAAGCTTCCAAATCCGCAAAATCGAAGGCAGACACCAAAGTGATATTCCTCATACGAAAAGTCCGTCCAAAGTTTCCTTTTGCTCTCTCCAAAATACCAGAAGAGAATCAATAATTATTTTCCTGACAGCACACGTTCGGCGAAGTGCTTTCAAAGTACAAACTACGGGTACGATAAAAAAATTCCTATCATAGGCTGCGTCCATCATTTGAAAGTTCACGTCCCGGTCCATTCTAGCCTCACCTCGCCCCTTTATATTGGTGCGACTGTACATTGCCACATCCGAGATAGGAACACTCAGGCATTGCGACACATTACTAATGCCGAACTGGTCGTAATAGATTGGATGCTTTGAAACTTGGGAGATCTCGCAAGCTCTAAAGCACCTTGGCACAACGTCACTGTACTCTGTTCTGCTCTCAGGACTCCAGTCCTTCTACTATATGCTTCTCTCGAATTTCCTTCTCGAAAACCACTATCCACCTCTCCTCCATCCTCCAACACCTCTTCCCTCTTGCTCCATCAGCTCTACGTATAGCCTGGCTCAATCGTTCCAAGTCATGTACACGCAATACTCGTGCATGACTCCTCACGACGATTCAAACCACATACACGTCTTTACCCACTTCCATCATCCCCTTTCTCTCTGCCTCTCTCTCTCTCTCTCTCTCTCTCTCTCTCTCTCTCTCTCTCTCTCTCTCTCTCTCTCTCTCGGTATCTTATTCTCTTTTGCCTTCTGGCAATGCACACTTCGACGACAGCCCACCAACACACCCGTGACAGTTGGAACGACTCCGTAAGCTCCACATACACGTTACTTGGGTAATGTATGAGAAGGGCCTTTCAGAGCCCCGAGACACTTTCCCAATCCCATTGGGACACATCAAGGCAAGTCCACTGACTTTAAAATTGGAGCAACCTCGCTGAATGCCCTATCTACAGGCATACACCGTTCGAAAGCCCTTCATCTTGATAGCACCTTCGCTAATTCCTCATCCCCGACAATAAACTGGATTAACGTATCTATTATTCAATCCTGTAATCCACGCCTCGCGTATATATACGTGACGGCGAATCGGGGTGAACCGCATCGCAATCAATTGCAGTCTTCAATGAACCCGGAAGTCTTGAGAGCCTTCAAGTTTTGATGCCAGACCCGAGTTTAGCGAAGCACTCTGTATGGACGCGGAAATGTATTCACTTCCGCTATACGGCTGAGTAAAAGCCAGTTCATTCGGTGTGATACCGAGTAAATAAAATAACTCGCAGTGGATTGATACACTTTCACGTTCGTAGGCTCGTTACCTACGACCGTCCATGCACACGGATGGAATTCCCTCACGTGTCTCATTTGCAAACTTTTCTTTATCCAGCTGCTGTACTTGGTTATTTAGTTGCAGCTCTTGTATTCGGAATACAAACTTGTTACACGCTCGCAGGTGGAAGCGATACGCCTCGTTGTGCTAACCTCAAATCCTCGACCACCCTCTCCTGGTCCCCGCTCAACTTTTTGCCAATGGCACGCGAGAGTAAACCGCGACTGGCACGACTCGTTACTTTCCTCGACTCTCCACAGGGGCAAGAGTTCCGGGCACGACCTCACCGGGCTAATTCATGCGATAATTATTCTCTATACGTATACTAGGCTTTATAGGACCGTGTTTTCGTTATTTCTTTTCTCATTTGCCAGAGTTTATATCCTTCTATTATATATATATATATATATATATATATATATATATATATATATACAGGGTGTCCTGTCATAAATGGATAATCCTGCAACTATCGATAAGTCAAATCATGTCCTACTACATGCTGACATTTCAGTTGAGTAAAAGTCCCACGCTTTTCGAGGTAAAGATCATCTGCTTTTAGTTTTTCGCACACCATTTCTACAAAAGATCACTTTTTTCGCCCGGTTTTTCAAAAAATACTCTTGGTTATTTGTTTTATCTAGAAAAGTCTTCTTTTTAACCTCAAATGTTAAGAAAACTTTTTGAAAAAAGCTCGTATGCAGAATTCTCATACAAACCAATTCTAACATCTGACTTCGATAGCCTGCGATGTAAAAAAAAATGTAATATGCATATCGTGCCGACTACTTTAAAAAACTGACAAGGAACGGTTGCGAGGTCAACCTCTCCGATTTCGATGAAATTTGGCATGCTTGCAGAATGAGTAAAAATAGGCAACACGTATGTTTTTATATCTGCGGAAACCGATTTTTAAGGGGTGAAATGCACCCTCGAAAATAGGGGTGGTTTTCGTTTTAAGTCGATAACGTTATCGTTCTCATTATCCAATGTACAGTACACGAAAAAATAAATATTGTTGCAGTTTGAAATATTTCAGATCTACTACCGTTAAAACGTTGTGGACACCCCAATTTTCGAGGGCGCGTTTCAACCCTTAAAAATCGGGTTCCGCAGATATAAAAAAATACGTGTTGACTATTTTTACCCATTCTACAAGCATGCCAAATTTCATCGAAATCATATCATTTGTAGAAATCACACGCGAAAAAACCAAATGTAGATGATTAAAAAAAATAACACAAAAATCCCAAAATCTCGAAAACCATGTTACTTTAACTAAATTGAAATTCCAGCATATAGGACATAATCTGACCTATCGACAGTTGCAGGATTATCCTTTCGTAGCAGGACACCCTGAATACAGACATTTTTTCGTCTCACGTTTTCTTGAAGCTCCGGGCCTTTCTTTCCTACGTACTTACTTATTTTTGGCCGCTGCCGTCACGAACCCGGCGAACCTCACCAGCCTGCCTTCAGGCCCAACATTTTTCACAAGGAGTATAATTATATCGTAACGCTAATAATAATAATTATTATTCGTTATACACGTAGCTACTGCGCATTTGCATGGTTTCAGGAGAAGGGGAGGGGGGGTTGTGGAAAAAACGCACGTTCCGCAATGCGGTCCCGCGTGTGCCTAACTGAATGGCTCCGGCACGACAAAGATCGCGAGACTCTTCGAGAAAGCCGATCTATGGACGGTGGAGAACGGGAAAGACGGAGATCAAATATTTCTCTTTCTCTCTCGTGCATTCTCCTCCCCCTCCTCCCACGCTCACCGTTAACCTAACGAGGGGAATTAACTTGAACCTGGAGAGTTACAACGAACGGCACGCGCGTCGTAGGGGTGCAACCCTTTCCACCGCAAACCTGCAGGCTGTACATCGAGAGAGAACTTCTGATATTCTCATGCAAAGAGCCTAGCCGTAGGCAGATTCCTCGATGTACATTGAGCTGCAGTATCACCGCACTTACAGCTCGTTAGTCCGGTACTTTATACGTGTACATTACGTGTGTAGTTGGGGACTACGTAATCTTGGAACTGTAGTTTGTTCCTTTGCCCTCGATATCCATGTCGTTGATTTGGTGGAAGCTTTACGCACCAGTGGAGGGGCCAAGATGAGGAGTCATTTTGTTCTGCGCTGTCTAATAGCTCGTTGAGATTTTTAAGGCGTTACCCCCACTTGTAGCGCAAAAAAGGCCTTTTTCATGAATTTTTTTAAAGAAAACTACAAAACTTTTTTAATCGAACAATATACCATCTTAAAGAACACATCTTGAAGAACTTTCAGTAATTTTTTTATTGAAAAATATTACATTGTTTAGTGGCAAATGGCCGTCAATGAAATAATGTTTTTATATACACGGTTTGCGGTGACCAACATTGCGGCGAAGTGGATCATCTGAAAAAAAATGCGGATGGATTTAGTCAAATATAAGTATAAACTAGTCTTTAATCGAAGGATTGTAAAAATATTCGTTTTTCACAAAATGGCGGACAGTCAAAGTTAATGGTTCGATTTTTTCGAAAAAAAAAAAATCCAACGATTAAAGACTACATTTTTATGTATTAAATAGGCCTGCAAAATTTCAAGAAGATCAGTTCATTAGTGTTCGAGTAATCTTGGTCACCGACTTCAGAAATGCCATTTTGAGAAAAACGCGTTTAAAGTTTCAATTTCAGTTTACACGAAGAAAATATTTTTTTGCAAACTTACATAGAGTCATCTATTCCGGGCATCCAAAAAAACTGCACTTCAAATTGCACTTCAAAAAAATGCAATAAAAAAAATCGATTTTTTCAAAATCGCATGTGGGGCTAACCCCTTAAGGCCTTAGGCCACAGTAACGGGTATAATATCATGTGCGAATTTAACAATTTTTTTCGTATGAAAAAATGTTCACTCGTAAAATTAATTACACATCTATTTAGTAATTTCAAGCTGTTAGAATTCTTTTTTCTTTTCGCTGTACAAAATGGCCGATTACTGATATTTTCTTTTGTCATCTTTTTTTAGGCGCTCCGCGGCGTGACATTTAGCATCCACAATTTTTTACCTAGAACAAAAAACAAAAATTCTCGTCAATCTACATTAGAATACCTAGAGAAGTACGTACGAAATTTAAAAAATATTGTTTTATTCAAAAGTTGTAGGTATTTGAACTTAAGAAATGAATTTTGAGTGAAAAATTTCGTTATCACTGCTCATAAACTGTTCATAAAATGATATGTTTTCGATTAATCAGAAATTTCGTACGTACTTCTCTGCGAAATGCAATTAGGAACATTACTTTTAAATTTGAAGTAAATCGCGTGAAAATTGTTGAAGTTATTTGTCACGCCAATTGGAAAAAAGCTGTTTCGAGAAGTTTCGAGTAGACGGCCATTTTGTACATCGAAAAAAAATTCTAACAGCTTGATATTCATACTAAATAGATATGAAATTAATTTCATGAGTGAATAATTTTTTCATACGAAAGAAATTGTTTAATTCGCACATGATTTTATACCCGTTACTGTGGCTTAAGGCCTTAAGTAATGGAAAACTCGTTAGTAAAGTTTATTGAGCTTTAGAGAGGGTGAGTTCGTACCTACTAAACGGGAGCTAATTACTGTATATGGTGAATTTAGAGAAAAGACTGCCCCGAAAAATTGATCTAGTGTTTTATTTTTCACGTCTGATCACTCTTCGGCGCTGTAACTACTTATAATATTAACGGGGCAAGATACCTTTGGGCGAGGAACAAATTGCTGATTTTCATGATTAAAAAAAAGTTTTCTTAAACATTTTTAAAACTTACGGGTGTTTTATTACTACTTTCGGCTGTTATATGGTATTTTTATTTATTTATTAATCTTCCAAAATTGCGGAGGTATGGCACGATCTTTTGAACGGATTGCGACGGGGTTTGTCAGACGGCGTGACACATAGCGTCGGCGGGATTAGTCTGAAAAAAAAGATTTTTTTTTCATTGACACTCACACGCAGAATATGAACCACGAAAAAGTGAGAAATGTTGAAAATCGATGAAATGGTACGCTTTGAAACGGAAAAATTGAGTTTTCCAAAAAAGGCTACATTTTGCAATAAACAGTACGTTTTTTTTTAATTTTCGAAAACACTTAAGGTCATGTTTTAGACAATACGGTTAGAAAGATTTATACCAAATTTCATCAAAATCGGCCGATTAGGTTTTTGGCTATATGTCCCGTCAGTTTTGAAAATACAGTTTAGAAAACCGTGACATACCTCCGCCTTTTTAAAGATTAATAAAAAAATACCATGTAACAGCCAAAAGTAGTAATAAAACATACCCCAAGGCTCAAAAATGGTGGAGCAATCTTTCCTTTTTTGAAAAGTGAAAAATGCGCCTAAAAAATCGTCAGATAATTGTTAATAACAAATGAACTGTGCAAAATAAAAAAATCCTACGTACTTCTATAAACAATGTATTTTTCAAGATATATTCAACATTTCAAGTGAATCTGTTGAAAATTGTCTGAGTTATGTTTCTGGGAAACTTTAAAAATGCAGTTTTGAGATAAACGCTGCACAGCCGCCATTTTGAAATTAATCTCTTCAAAAAAATTATTGTATATAGTCACTGATATGCATGATGAACACCCTTTTTTGCGATCTCCATTTATTTTGTAGTTTTTCTGAAAAAAAATCCCCAAAAAGCCTATTTTTCGGCCTCTCGAGTAGCCTAACCCCTTAATGGGTCACCTCGTGGCCGGAAAAAAGAGGAATTTTCGGGAATTTTTTCTGGGAAAACGTCCGCAGGTTTGCTAAGTGGTTTTTTTTTAAATTAAAGAGTATGGTTTGAAGTATCTTTGACAATTTTTGTATTGAAAAATATTTATAAATGTAATAGATACGATTTGTGCAGGCCGGAAAAAAATAACCCGAAATAAAACAAATCCCACGCATTCAGTTCTTGCATGAAGTTAGTCTCGGACGAAGGATTTGATGAAATATAGATTTTTCAAAAGATGGCCGCCGTTTAAATTTAACGTATCGATTTTTCGTGAAACAACCCCTATTTTCGTTGATTGAAAGAAAAAAACTATGAATCGAAAAAATGATTCCTTCGTTCGAGCACTGCTTTTGGTATGCAAAAGAAGCATGTCAAATTTGAAGTTAATCGGTGCAGTGACTTTTGAGATATTGTGGTCACCAATTTTCGAAACGTCATTGTGAGCAAAACGCGTTTAGAGTTTGACAAAATGGTGCCCTGCACTCACTGTTGGAAATTGGAAAGGAATTCGATAAAAGTATTCTCAGTTGAAGTTACGATTTTCTCCGTGTGGAGCAATAGTCAATCGATTGTGCAAGAGTGCAGATTACGTCGAGTAACTTTAGTCATTCCTATACACTATTCAGTAAGCGTCCAGGCGGGCCCGAAGAACGTGTTCCAAGGTCATGGCCGTCGAAAAGAATATCCGAGTGAACCCAGTTAGACCAAAAGCAACCATAGGGACAGGAAGGGTCGGATGAAAGAGGAAAGTGAGAAAAAGGCTTACGCGAAGGACGAAAAATGGTTTTCCCGAGAGAAATTCGGGTTTGGACGTCGGCGTGACGGACGCGCGTTGATGCTTATTCTTTACACGTTATAACGTGAAACGCGTGCGCGGAGCGCCCAGCAAAAGGACCCGAAGGTTCAAGGCAAGCATGCGCGGTGCATCAAAAAAACACCGTGTCATAATTAAAAAATGAATATTCTCGTTGGACACGATGGATGCGTTCCTAGCATGTAAAATATTGCCGCAGTGCAAAGTGAAAAAAAAACAGCATATGTGATTCATATTTTTATCACTATTTCCAATATCGTAGGTAAATTTCACGAAACTACTCGAAAAACGAAAATCACTGCTGTGACAATTCAATACTTACCGTTCAGGTAAGTATGATTACGAGGAAAATTGATATGATGCATTCCATAACTATAACTATAACCCGAAAGCTCCTTACTACCAGAGATCTACGTTCCATTGCGATCAGCCTCGTTCGGGGTTTCCAACTATTAGGATGATGAATGAGGTCTCGCTGTTTTCCAACAGATGGCGTTACCACAACTGCGTGCGTGTAGTTTAAGATGGTAACGCATTTATAAAAAGTGCTGTAAGCAAGCTTGACAGTCAGTGTGTCATTTCGCCCAAGTGTAAAGAACTTTTCCTTTCATAGTATTGAACATGTAAAATGCTGTGCCAAAAAATATTGTTTGCGGATAATTTTACTGCAGTTCTTTATTTTAAAAAAATCTTTAGCTGAAGCACACATAACTCTTGTTGAGACTCAGGGCGACCATGCTCTGTTGAAAACAACATGCAGAGATTGGTTTAGAGCCTTCAAAAATAATGATTTTGATGTGTTGAATTGGAGGCATTACTTCGTAAAGACTCATGTTAGAGGCTTGCTGAACTTGCAGAAATATTGGGAGTTGATCGCACAACAGTTTCGAAACGTTCCAAAGCATTAGGAATTATTTTTTTTAAGACATTAATTTTCACGAAAAAAACATCGAAAACTTATTCAACATCCCAATTATACCGTAGTTCTTACGCGCCGAACGCTTCGCTTTGTGCAATTCCAAAGCTATTACACCTCAATTGCCAAAAACCTTGTCAGCCTCCATCTCTTCAACTTCAGGCAAGTTGCAATATGTATCAATATTTTTATAAGTCTTGATGAAATTGCGTTGAGCGAGTCCAGTAAGCTAAAGGCCTAGCTGTTTGATGTCAGCCTGGTTGAATTTCACGTTCCCGCAAACTGCCGATCATACCGCCAGCGCGGCATTGCAAAAAACACATAGAGCAGCGCCACCTGGCGGAATAGTGCACTCCTTGGACGGATCTATAAGGAGTTTACGGCAGTCGGAAGGACAGCCGGAGGTAAGGCAAAAGAGAGGATGGAGGAATTTGAGAGTGTGAAGGGAGAGACACACTTTGAAGATAACCCAGTAGGCTAAAGGCCTAGGTGTTCGAAGATTGAATATCGCGTTCCCGCAAACCGCCGATCATAGCACGAGTGTGGGATTGCAGAAAAGCAGATAGAGCAGCGCCACCTGGCGGAATAGTGCACTCCTTGGACGGATCTATAAGGAGTTTACAGCAGTCGGAAAGACAGCCGGAAGTAAGGCAAAAGAGAGGATGAAAAAATTTGAGAGTGTAAAGGAAGAGACACACTTTGAAGGTAACCCAGTAGGCTAAAGGTAGAACTATGGAGGTGTTCGAAGCTTGAATATCGCGTTCCCGCAAACCGCCGATCATAGCGCGACCGCGGGATTGCAGAAAAACACATAGAGCAGCGCCACCTGGCGGAATAGTGCACTCCTTGGACGGATCTATAAGGAGTATACAGTAGTCGGAAAGACAGCCGGAAGTAAGGCAAAAAAAGGATGAAGAAATTTGAGAGTGTAAAGGAAGAGACACACTTTGAAGATAACCCAGTAGGCTAAAGGCCTAGGTGTTCGAAGATTGAATATCGCGTTCCCGCAAACCGCCGATCATAGCACGAGTGTGGGATTGCAGAAAAGCAGATAGAGCAGCGCCACCTGGCGGAATAGTGCACTCCTTGGACGGATCTGTAAGGAGTATACAGCAGTCGGAAAGACAGCCGGAGGTAAGGCAAAAAAAGAGGATGAAGTTTGAGTGTAAAGGAAGAGACACACTTTAAAGATAACCCAGTAGGCTAAAGGCCTAGGTGTTCGAAGCTTGAATTTCGCATTCCCGCAAACTGCGGATCATACCGCGAGCGTGGGAATGCAGAAAAGCAGATAGAGCAGCGCCACCTGGCGGAATAGTGCACTCCTTGGACGGATCTATAAGGAGTATACAGCAGTCGGAAAGGCAGCCGGAAGTAAGGCAAAAGAGAGGATGAAGAAATTTGAGAGTATGAAGGGAGAGATGTTGAAATGGAAATCAGTTGGGAGTACCAAGTTACGATTGAGATTTAAGTTATTGACAAGCTACTTTGGCGAACCTCCGACGAGATCTTCCCCGAGAACTATGGAAGTACTTTTCGGGTATATATACGTATATCCACGTGGGTACGCGCGTGTATGTTGCCACTACGCTCTGACGTTTTATTCCGGGGAGGCCCACTGCCTTTTGATTTCCCACAGGACATACCTAACCATAGAGAGCATGTGCCACGAGCTTCAGGAATCCCCGCCTCCGGAAACCATTCTTCCGGCCGCAATGACTCCCAGCTCGCTCGCTCCACTCGCACCCAACTCTTCATCTTCATTCACATCCTGCCCGTGTGCGTATGTACACTCAACCGTGTATACGTTAGCTCCGCGTAGTGTCCTACGTCGAACGATGTTATGTGTATATTTCCGAAGAAGAATTTACGCGCGACAAGTACGCGCACTCAAGCTCGTAAGAAATCAAATGGTATATCATATTTCATACTTTGTGAGAGCCTTGCATGTCATACAGTATGACATAAGTGCCGTCAGTTTGGGAGGGTGAAGCGTGTCTTGAATTGATTGTCGGATATCTATTTGGCTGGGAATGTCATTATCTCGATGCACAAGTGGGACATGCACTGCGAGAAAATCTTGCCATCATACGCTGGATTATTTTTTTTGCGTTAGGAAAAAGCAGTTTGAAGACATCTGTCGATTACTTATTGACAATTTAAATTTGTCAACGTTTTTTTTCCTATTACGTGTTGAATCCGAATCCAAACAAAGTTAAGGGGCTACATCTACCTAGAGGCCCGAAAAAAATAGCCGAATTTTTTTTTCTTGGGAAACGGTTGGTGAAAAAGAAACGCATTTTTCAAACACGACGGTACATATATTGAGAGTCTTAAAAAATGTCACCATAAAATACAGAAAAACAACAAAAACATGGCCGCCGGCAGATGGACACTCTCCAGCTCAAACGGTCCAGCCAAAACCTAAAAACCAAACGGGTTATTCAAGTTAACAATAAATAGGAGTTGTTGACGATCGTCGATTTTTGGAATAATTCTTTTTAACAACGTGGCGACGAATTGAAACTCGAGCATACAAGATCTACGAAAAAAGTTGTCATTGCTCCGTAACTTCTAAGAAATGGAGATCGATTTAAGAAAAGTGGGATCGTCAACGAACTTTAAATATTTCTCATCGTAACGCCTGTAAATTTGGAAACAATCCATCAGGTGATTTGCGAGATATCATGTCCACCGACTTCGAAAACAGTGCTTCGAGAAAAACGCGATTAAAGGTTGAAGTATGTTGCCGCTACCGCTCGCCCAGCCGACTGTTACAAGCTGTAGCTCATTCAATTTTAGGAATATTTCAAGGAAATTTTCAGGGAATACAGCTGAAAGGTGATACTATCGAATAAAAATATTTTTGGAACTTGCAATTTTTTTACCCACCTGGATGTAGCCCGTTAAGGGAAGGTTCCGCCTTGTTGGGCCAAAAAATGTTCGATTGTTCAACAATTTTTTATGCGAAAAGTATTAAATATAGAATGTTGATATTTGGTATGTTGACTAAGCGGTCTTTATTGAACATCAAAATATTTTTTAAAGTTTGACAAAACATGGTGGTCGGAGTGGGAGGAGCCACGTACGTCGGTGCGATGGCGATGACATTCTTCGCTTGCGGAAGTCCTAAGTTCCGGACAGGTGATCTGAAGCAAAAAAATCAAACATATTTTTACTGTGTACAATATTGTGTACAAGTTGACCTGGAATCAAGAAGAAAAATTGAAAAATAAAAAAATTGTAAGCGAAAAACTGCAAACATTTAAAAAAAATAACAAACTTCCTTCCGATCGCTTACAATTTTTTCCATGTTTTCCCACTCCGGCCACCATGTTTTGTCAAACTTTAAAAAATATTTTGATGTTCAATAAAGACCACTTAGTCAACATACCAAATATCAACATTCTATATTTAATAATTTTCGCATAAAAAATTGGTAAAAAATCGAACATTTTTTGGCCCAACCAGGCAGAACCTTCCCTCAATGTGGAATAACTAGCTCGACTTAGGCACTACTAAGCTTCATGAATCCGAATGTAAAAATGGAGAGTTGATGGCACATTTTGATGCGGAATCCTCGTATACAACGTTTCAATCGATCGATTTGACTTGAACTTTAGCAACGTGTCCAGAAGGTGCAAAACCGAAGTGCCTTTACTGGAAATGCGAATTTGATCGGTATCTAGCTAAGTATTGTATCTACGTAGAATAAGGTGAATCGCATTAGCGTCCATGGAAAATCAAAAGACACGTCGAGCACGAGGGTATCTGGAGGCATCGATCGGCTGTGCACGTGGTCGTAATTACGTGCCTATCGCAATAATAATGATAGTAATAATGTCACGAAGCACAATGGGAGCAATAAGGACGATGCACGCACGTTGTTGGATCTTATTCGAGGGAACTTGGTGATGGCCGTGGTGGTGGCGATGGTGGTGGGCATGTCGGTTGGCCCTGCCTCTCTAATAAAACAGAAGTTGTTGCGATTCCATCGGTTATGGCCGGGCGGCACGCGAGTAACTCGATTCGCCTCGTAAATACTGAATACTGCTTACGCTCGTGTGGGGCTCGTGAAAAAGAATTGAGGGAACGCGAGGAAAAACGAAGAGGAGCGTGCTTCTGCTGTTGCAACCGCGAAGAGACAAGACGAAGATACCGGTAAAAAAAAATACACACACACCCACACATACACTCGATAAGAAGGAAACAGGGAAAAAACGAGTACGATGTGCTTACACCCCTCTCGACGCTTGCGCCTTCCGAGACTATACATCTACTCTCTTCTCGTCTTATTTTTCGTTCTTCCTTTTTTTGCCTCTTCATCCCAATGGAAATGTGAAAATAGGTTTAAAAAAACGAAAAAAACCACAGCTTTCCTCCCTTGCCTGACGCTGTTTATTAACGTTTGCTTCGCGCGCCAGCTGAGTAAATAATTAACCCTTCGAGTGCACACTGGGTCGTTTTGACCCAGTGATTTTTTTTCGCGTAAGTACGTATTTTTCAACGTATGCCCCACTTTGAACGAATTATTTAATTTTAGTTTTTCCATTTTTCAGCCATTTAATTTTTCCATTTTTTAGCCATTTAATTTTCGTTATCGTCAATAAATAAATTTAGGAGTAATAAAACACATCGTAAGTCTAAAATATTGTGAAGAAATCTTACCTTAAAAAAAATCCTGAAAATCAGCAAATTTTTTCCTTGCCTAAAGGTATCAGTAAATTTTTTCCTCGCGGAGCGTACTCCTTATAATTTTTATAACTCGGCTGAGTCGATGAGTATCATTGAACGCTTTTTACAGAAGTATTCAGGAAGGTCTGTAGTCCAATAAAACAAAATGATTCAAAAAAGGTTTTTTTTTCAAATTTTTACACAGGAATACTTAAATTAAAAATAAAGTAGAGGACGAGTGAGCAGAGGATAATAAAGTAACCGGGTTGTGCCGAGATAAAATATAAAAGGGGTGGGAAAATGTACATAAGAACGAAAAACTAGCGAGCCAAGTCGACGATTGAATTAATGGCTTCTTGCTAGCTTTATATCAAGTTAAATGAGAAAGAAAACACGTTAAGAGGAGATCGGCTTTCACAGAATTTCTCTGTCGCGTAAGCTCAAGCCTGAATTGCCTTGCGCTTCATTTGTTCCCTAAAACGCTCAAGAGATTTTAACGCTAAATTTATGTGTTCGACAAAATATTGCTCCAAGCGTAAAGTACAATAACGTGTATTCGATTAATTCTCCTAAATTCATCTTCCGAAACGTATTCTCGTTACGCACGAATGCTATTTTGCGAGTTATGGGTATGGGTATGGGATGTTGCGAATGTTGTCGTGTACACGATAAAATTAGTTAAAATGAAACATTGAGTAAAAACGAATACCAACGAAAATTTGGAACAATTATATAAATAGGAAATTTATTAAAATAGAACACCGAAGAATTCATGAAATAATTGAGAAGCAGGCAAACAAAATCAGAATTTTTCCGAAATATTTTGTTAAAAACTGTCCATTTAAACTTAAAAAAAAAAAACAAAAAATGTTAAAACCTGTCTTTTCAAACGAAATTTATGAAAAACTGCCTTTTCAAGCAAAAAAAGTGACGTAGTGTGGACAAGTCCCTCAATTATAATCAGTGATGTACTCGCTCAAATATTTTATTTGACACGAAACAGTCTATTAAAAACTTTTATTTAACTTGACTTGGTGTGAGATGCAAAACAGAAAATCGATATTTCACTCACTTCTCGACCACTTAGAGTTCTCAAATTTTGCAAACATGCATCTAAGAGGTGACAATGCATAATTCAACTCAAAATAACTAAATAAATAAACTATTTTTTTAAACAAGCTTTTATTCAACGTACTTAAAAGTAGAAAATAATTTTTTTACCAAGTCACCTGTATATGACTATAAATAAAAGCTTGTGGCGCTCAACTTTTTAAATGTTTAATAAATTTGATTAATTCAGTTTCATTAACCGTATTTAATTTGTCACACTAGTAACTAGAGAAATTATTATCGCACGTTTATACTCAGTTTCAGAATTTTTATTTGCGAAATCTAAAGTTGTTTTACAGTAGGTTAAATACAGTTGACATGTTAACGAATTTATGTAAATTAAAGATTACATGTCTAAATTTTGAGCCCCCCAAGCTTTTATTTATAGCCACATATAGCCGACTTGATAAAGAAAGTTATTTTTTCACTTTTTAGTTCATGAAATAAAAGCTTGTTAAAAAAAATTATATATATATATATATATATATATATATATATATATATATATATATATATACACATATATATATCTTTGTATACCTACGAAAACAAATACAGCTACCCGACTGTCTACCACACTACCATAACTCCAAAAAATTTGCTGCGTCGATATGTTTAGCGAACTTTTTAGACGAGGAAAGTAGATAAACAGGCCCTGCCAACATTGCATAAGTTCGCAATTTTTAAAATTGATTTTTATAGTTTTTCCAAGAATTATTTATTTATTTCAAGAATCTTTCTCTTATTTTACTCTTGGTATATCAATATTTTTGGGTGTCGTTTTTGACATCGAGATTTTGCAATCACCCGACTGATGCCGCGCCGAAGAGTTCACTCGTTTCACCATGCCCATGGGGCTCTCAGGATTGTTCGATCTCGCGTGTCGTTTATATCACCCTTCCTCTCGAATTTCGCCGTTTTTCGGCAAATGTACGAAATGTGCATATATACGTGGACCTATATACATATATATATACATACATACATACATACATACATATATATATATATATATATATATATATATATATATATATATATATATATATATATATATATATATATATATATATATATATATACTATATCGGCAAAACGAGGGTGCGTCCACATCGATGAAAGCTGTACCGGAGAGGGCGAGAGAACGAACGAAAACGGTGCTGGTCAGCAGCATCGAAGCGTGGATATTTCGGAGCCATCCCCTTTCCCTCTTTCTCACTCTCCTACTATACCAGTACCATCCGTTTTCCGATTTCGGTCTCCCCCATTTTCAACCCCACATGTAGCCCTCCCCCCATCCTTCTCATCTACCTATCTCCCTCTTCGGCTCTCGTTGTCTCTGTCCCTCGTTCAAGCGAAATCTACCCCTTTCCATCGAGACAGAGCACACGTAGTATATTTTATCGCATTACCGGCATTGTTGCAGCCGCCATGCCTGCTGCTGGTCTCTCCGACGTCGGCTATACAAGCGCTCTATGTTCTCTGTGCGCTTTTTCACCCTCCTGCGGCCACGATTCTCTCGTTTCTCATCCTTTCCTCCTCCACCCCCGGCTTTTTCTCTGCCGCACGTTCGCAGGACGCTCATCCTCTCCTGTCCCAATGTCGAACACCATTCCACGGGGATTAAATATTGACTGCGATTCTGATTTATAGTAATTGCCGGAAGGAGGAAACGCGAAAGATGGGTGGCAAAAAGCGAGAAAAAGAGAGACGGACGAGAAACGACGGAGAATGCGAGAGAATGGAGAAAGGACGAGAGACGAAAAATCCAGACAGTTGGAGATGGCAATGATTGCTCAGGAATGAGAGGGAGAGAGAGAGGGTGAGAGAGAGAGAGAGAGAGAGAGAGAGAGAAAAGGGCAGTGAATGAGTGAAGAGGTTGGAGAGGACTGCATTGGTGGCAGTGCAAAGGGCAATTGAACGGGTTGCGAGTTCGCGAAGAAGTGGTAATGCAAAAGGTATGAAAGAGCGAAGGAGCAGCGAGAGAAAATAAGGGCCGTTATTCGAGCAACCACTATTCTTTCTCTGACAGATGCATATTTGTTTTCACGAAGACTCATTTCTCATAGTTAGTTTAAGGCGTTACCCCCACTTGTAGCGCAAAAAAGGCCTTTTTCATGAATTTTTTTAAAGAAAACTACAAAACTTTTTTAATCGATCAATATACCATCTTAAAGAACACATCTTGAAGAACTTTCAGTAATTTTTTTATTGAAAAATATTACATCGTTTAGTGGCAAATGGCCGTCAATGAAATAATGTTTTTATATACACGGTTTGCGGTGACCAACATTGCGGCGAAGTGGATCATCTGAAAAAAAAATGCGGATGGATTTAGTCAAATATAAGTATAAACTAGTCTTTAATCGAAGGATTTTAAAAAATATTCATTTTTCACAAAATGGCGGACAGTCAAAGTTAATGGTTCGATTTTAACGAAAAAAACGGCCGTTTTTTGGCTATAAAACGGCCATTTTTTTCGAAAAAAAATCGAACGATTAAAGACTACATTTTTATGTATTAAATAAGCCTGCAAAATTTCAAGAAGATCGGTTCATTAGTGTTCGAATAATCTTGGCCACCGACTTCAGAAATGCCATTTTGAGAAAAACGCGTTTAAAGTTTCAATTTCAGTTTACACGAAGAAAATATTTTTTTTGTAAACTTACATAGAGTCATCTATTCCGGGCCCATACAGAAGTATGGGCCCGGATACTTATACTTCAAAAAAATCGATTTTTTCAAAATCGCAAGTGGGGGTAACCCCTTAAATATGTAAAAAATGACTATTTCCGATAACATCGATATTGATAGATTTGAAGCAAAGAAGTTTTCGGCTACTTCACATCACACCATAACATGGTCCTTACATTTGTCGTCTGAACGAAGAAAAGCGATTTTAAGATGAACAATGAACGATATGATTATTGTTTCAATATCCTTAGGTATCGAGTGCCTAGACAATGTGGATAATCAGAAAAATTAAAAAGTCGAACATATATGCCAAAATGTTTCCATTCGAATGCTTTATGCAAGCCATTTTTATTCTATTGGGTAAATATTTCTTATGTAAAATACATTACCAATTAATTTTCCATGATCATCGATACTTTTTGTCGGCTTAAGGAGTTATGTGTAGTTGTAAAAGTCGAAAAAATCACTTCTTTCAAAACGAACATATTTTGACAGTATATCATCGTTTAAATGTTTCCGGAAAATTTGAAGTCGATCGTATCAAAATGGACAGATTGGTAGGCTGTTAGGTTGTCGCCCGTCGGAACGTTCGGAGCTTCGTTCGAAATTTTAATCGCTTTTTTCTGGAAAGTACGTTTTCAAATTCGGTGAGAAAAATATCTCGAAAACTGGTGCATTAATCTTCCGAAAATTTGTAGGGCTTTTTCTAGATATAACAATATGAGGGGCTGGTGAAAAAAAACGGACTTGTGCACACTATGACAATTTTTATTTATTTGTCGTACTTTTTAAGCACACCTTAATAAGCTCCTGAAATATTTTGAATCAAATTTGGCTCCAAACAACTCAACATTTGTTAGAAACTGCCTTTTTAAGCGAAATGGCAGTTTTTCGGCTCAAAAGTTAGTAATATGCAAATAAAAATTTAACTTGTCGTAGTGCGGACAAGGCCGGTTTTGTTCGCCAGCTCCTCGTATAGTATTTGATCTATGGATTTATCCTGCGATGTATACTTTTGATTTCATGAACGAAAAATGCCCATTTTTCGCGAACATCAAGGCTCTTACTTTGAACACGCGCGATTTTTTTAACTTGATATTTCGGAAATTTCTTCAATTAATCATAGGATAAACTTATATACTAACGTAATCCGTTTGATTTTTTCATATTAGATAACCTGGTTTAGAAGGGCTCATCGCAAAAGAAGTTTTCGAGAGGTGCTTCCCAGAAATCGACTGTAAATCGGTAATGGTGAAATATTTTTACACAAAAAAAATGACAGTGTTCTTCAGATGACGTTTTTTCAAATACCTCATTTGTGTAGAAACTTATGGCAGGATTTTCTAAAAAAAAAATTCCAAAATTGAACTGCTTTCGACTGATACAAATAGGCAGAACCCGTTAGATACCAGTTTGATGAATATAAAAACCAAAAATAAGTGAATCACAAACCGCATTGAAAAAACTATGAGTATGATCTCGAAGATGAAAAAAATTTGCCCATACTTACATTTTTGGGCATGATTAGCATTGCCTAAATAGTTCCGCGATGCTTCGAACGTTCGGGATACATAAAACTGTAAAAGATACAGAACATCCACGTAAAAGCTTCAGTCATCAGCACAACAATTTTCGTCAAAGTACATTATACGGTGGGGGCATTCGGTTGGGTCTGCTCGCTGTTGTCAATCACTCAAGGAAGAATGCCGTTCGAGGTGTGATTCGACGATATAGACACGCATACCATCAAATCCATTCGCATCGATAAAACCGGGAGAATTTTCCCGGATGATAATACATACAGGAATATGCGAGTAGTTATGCAGCCTCACACTGAATCAGGGGTGGCTGACAAGCACTCCCGAAATTCGACAATTCGCGTACCACCAAAGGGTGGATAGCAGTTCGCACAGGGTTTGGTCGATGCGATTTCCCTCTCGCATTTGTCCGCGGATGTTCAAATAATTATTTCGGCCTACAATCTCGCTGTTCTGCCTCCTATTTCGTTATTTTTTAATTGCCTCTAATTGAGGGGACATCATGAGAAGAGGCGGAACATGCTCACTCTATTTCGTCCGGGAAGGTGATCATGAAGGTGGCCTGTAGAACGACAACTGGAGGATTGGTGACCAGATTGGTAATCTACTGGCAATCAAATGAATTTACCTCTGATTTGTGTCACCATATTGATGATCTTGACTCGGATTCCACAATCTTCGAAAATGACATAGGAAGACAATGTTTTATGCCCGCAGGCCTCTTTTGCTGAGTATCATTCCTTTTTTCAAGTGCTGTATTTTAGTTGTTTTTTAATTGCCTCCATTTGAGGTCATATCATGAGAAGAGGCGGAACATGCTCATTCCGTTTCGTCTGGGAAGGTGATCATGAAGGTAACCTGTAGAACGACAACTGGAGGATTAGTGACCAGATTGGTAATCTACTGGCAATCAAATTAGTTTACCTTTAATAGTGTCACCATA
Source organism: Ophion slaviceki (assembly GCA_944452715.1). Lineage (NCBI taxonomy): Eukaryota > Metazoa > Arthropoda > Insecta > Hymenoptera > Ichneumonidae > Ophion > Ophion slaviceki. Next base: position 21,653,856 of record OX101792.1, read on the forward strand.
TTGATGATTTTGATTATGATTCCACAATCTTTGAAGGTGACATAGGAAGACAATGTTTTATGCCCGCAGGCCTCTTTTGCCGAGTATCATCCCTTTTTTTTCAAGTGCTGTATTTAGTTGTTTTTTAATTGCCTCCATTTGAGGTCATATCATGAGAAGAGGCGGAACATGCTCACTCTATTTCGTCTGGGAAGGTGATCATGAAGGCAGCCTGTAGAACGACAACTGGAGGATTGGTGACCAGATTGGTAATCTGCTGGTAATCAAATGAATTTACCTCTGATTAGTGCCATCATATTGATGATCTTGATTCAGGTTCCACAATCTTCGAAGATGACATAGGAAGATAATGATTTGTGCCCGCAGGTCTCTTTCGCCGACTATGATTCCTTCTTTTGAAGTGCTGTATTTAGTTATTTTCCAATTGCCTCCAATTGAGGTCACACCATGAGAAGAAGCGGAACATGCTCTCTCTATTTCGTCTGGGAAGTTGATCATAAAGGCAGCCTGTGGAACGATAACTGGAATATTGGTGACCACATTGGCAATCTACTGGCAATCAAATGAATTTACCTCTGATTAGTGTCATCATATTGATGGTCTTGATTCAGATTCCACAATCTTCGAAGATGACATAGGAAGATAATATTTTATGTCCACAGGCCTCCTTCGCCGAGTATCATTCCTTTTTTCCCAAGTGCTGTATCTATTTCTACATGTTCCCACGTATGCAAAAGTTCAGGTGTTATAGCCGACGATTTTATAATTGTGACCTCCAATCGACAGTTTGGCAGCATCTGATTGTATTTGATTTTGGTCTTGCTCTTGTTGCCATGCTTTTCATTCGATAGGTGAGAGATCAATATACAGATGGAAGTGGATGAAGTCCTCATCCATCGTGGTGGCGACTTTAGAGTATAGTCGTTGAAACCGAACACGATATGTTGGTTGTCCTCGTAACTCGATGTGTTTCCCCTGCGACAAAAGTGGCTTCTCGCTTCCTGAACTAATCAAAGAAGATGCGGTCCATTCGAGAGCTCGGATACACGGAATACCGTACTGGATAATTCAGGAAGTTTGCCAATTTTTTGCAGCAAGCCACGCTTCCTTATCCGTCGACCACGAAGAAGAGTAGCTGGCCGATCTACATGCGTGCCCATTCGTCACCGCGTTATAGGAAAGGAAGACATTGAAAAAGTGATACGAGATGTTGCCGAAGCCAAAAGGTCGAACAGGGCGATTGAATTTTAAAGTAGACGCTACAAAAGTTGGCTGCTGTCCCTTTCAAAGCTGAAACGTCGTGATCCTTGTAGTTCTCCTGTCGACGTGAATACTTCGCTTGACTCCCCAATCTCTTGTTCCTTCATCCCATCTTCGGCCCTCGTAATAGTCCAATCTTGGTGCCATGTCTTATTGATGCGAAAAAGTGACAATGTGTCGCACGAGCTTTGGATTGAGTCGAATCAGAAGCTCTCCTATTTCGGGGCTCTTGTTGCCATGCGGAGAATGACATGAAGCGGAATTGAAAGCGATGGTTTTTTATTTTTGTTTGAGAGGAACGAGCAACGACAAAAATGGAATCCGAACGACGAACTCTCAGAATCTCTCCATCAATCTTCTGGCTATTCCATCTTTATCATCTCTTTCAACTCCTCATCTCACAATCGGTCTCTCTGGCTTCCTGACACTGTCTTCCTCGGAACTTAAGGGGGGAGATACCTTTAGGCGAGGAAAAATGGCTGATTTTCATGATTTTTTTAAGGTAAGATTTTCTCACAATTTTTCGGAGTTAAGGTATGTTTTATTACTGCTTTTGGCTGTTACATGTTTTTTTCTATTAATCTTTAAAAATAACCGCGGTATGGCACGGTCTTCTAAACGGGTTGCGGAGGAAACGTAGCCTCGACCGGATTAATCTGAAAAAAAAACGAACCAAGTTTTTTTTTCTCCATTAATACTCGTACGCAGAATACGAACCAAGAAAAGTGAGAAATATTGAAAACTGAAGACATCGTACGCTTTGAAAGAAAAAAATTGGAATTTTCCGAAAATTTTTCACATTTTGCAATGAAAAAATACTTTTTTTTTTTAATTTTCACAAACATTCTGAATCTTGTTTTAGACAATAAGAGTAGGAAAATGTATACCAAATTTCATCAGAATCAGTCGATTAGTTTTTTAGAAAATGTAGTTTAGAGGGTCGTGCCATACGTATGCCATTTTTAAAGATTGATTAAGGCGTTACCCCCACTTGTAGCGCAAAAAAAGGCCTTTTTCATGAATTTTTTTAAAGAAAACTACAAAACTTTTTTAATCGATCAATATACCATCTTAAAGAACACATCTTGAAGAACTTTCAGTAATTTTTTTATTGAAAAATATTACATTGTTGTAACATGCCAAATGTAATCGTATAATAAGCCGCCGCGACCGAGATCCGTCTCCGTGATGGAAGGGGGGAAACCTCAGTCTTGCCCCCCCACCCCTTTACGTCGTTTCACTTGGCGTGTGGGAAAAAGGGAGCGACTCTCTTTGCTCCGGGACCGCTCACCTGTGAGGACGTCTTCCAAAATTCGGACCGTATCCCGAGGGCGCCTGTGCTTCAAGGGCCCCCAGACTCCTGGACATTGCATATCTCTGATTATACATAACGAGGAGTGGAGTCGGCTTGATCACCCGAAAGCTCCAATGTCCGCACTAAGAAGCTGGTAACCAGAGATGCCGCGACCGGGTCTCGGAGCGTAAAAAGAGCCAACGAGGGAAACTAACGATAGCGCGGCGTTTATGTGTAGAAGATAAGTACAAGAAATGTTAGAATAAAATAATGCTATAAACGTTATACCTGAACGTCATGTAAATTCCATCGCCGGCGGTATAATAATTGTCGGCAATAAAAGTAAAATGTTACATTGTTTAGTGGCAAATGGCCGTCAATGAAATAATATTTTTATATACACGGTTTGCGGTGACCAACATTGCGGCGAAGTGGATCATCTGAAAAAAAAAAATGCGGATGGATTTAGTCAAATATAAGTATAAACTAGTCTTTAATCGAAGGATTTTAAGAAATATTCATTTTTCACAAAATGGCGGACAGTCAAAGTTAATGGTTCGATTTTAACGAAAAAAAACGGCCGTTTTTTGGCTATAAAACGGCCATTTTTTTCGAAAAAAAAATCGAACGATTAAAGACTACATTTTTATGTATTAAATAAGCCCGCAAAATTTCAAGAAGATCGGTTCATTAGTATTCGAGTAATCTTGGTCACCGACTTCAGAAATGCCATTTTGAGAAAAACGCGTTTAAAGTTTCAATGTCAGTTTACACAAAGAAAATATTTTTTTTTTGTAAACTTACATAGAGTCATCTATTCCGGGCCCATACTTCTGTATGGGCCCGGATACTTATACTTCAAAAAAATGCAATAAAAAAAATCGATTTTTTTTAAATCGCAAGTGGGGGTAACCCCATAAAAAATACCATTTCACAGCCAAAAGTAGTAATAAAACATACCGTAAATCTAAAAATTAGTGAAGAAATCTTTCCTTAAAAAATCATGAGAATCAGAAGAAAATTTCCTCGCCTTAAGGTATGCCCCCCCCTCAAGCGAACGGCAAGCTCCAGTCGTCTTGTTAATTCCCCTCAGGTATGATCAGTTGGCATGTTCATTTTTAAATGCAATTTTATTATATTCCCTTTCGTGCTACTCTTGCAAAATGTACTTAGCGCAACAACTAAAGGATCACTTTTTTTGCGGAATTTGTACCTTTTTTGAATTCTTATGACTGTGGCAAATAATCGAAAGAAAAAAAAAGAATTGACGAAAGCGTTT
>OX101792.1:21657888-21887888 GCA_944452715.1 Ophion slaviceki
TCTCTCTCTCTCTCTCTCTCTCTCTCTCTCTCTCTCTCTCTCTCTCTCTCTCTCTCTCTCTCTCTCTCTCTCTCTCTCTCTCTCTCTCTCTCTCCTCTCTCTCTCTCTCTCTCTCTCTCTCTCTCTCTCCTCACTCTCTCTCTCTCTCTCTCTCTCTCTCTCTCTCTCTCTCTCTCTCTCTCTCTCTCTCTCTCTCTCGCTCTTTCTCTCTCTCGCTCCGATGAGGCTTGAAATCCGACGACAGAGGGATAAAGGATGGAGAAGAGTTAGAGAGCGCCAGCGGGGGAGGGATAACCATTGGAGGGGGAGGCGGAGAGAACCGATGCTTCTGTAACCAACGATGGAAACCTCCCATTCTTTGTGCTTGAGTTCCCATCCCCTTTCGTATATCTATCCCGACAGTGCGCGCGGATGGATGGATTGTCACAACAAGCGAACGAAACGCTAGACTAAACACTCGAACGATCGTGACCGACGATCGAGAGGAGGATGGGCTCGAAAAAGGCCGCAAAAACAAGGCTCTCCAACAATCGCCGGGTCTGTGCAGACAGGATATTTTTTCTACCCTTCGATATATTCGTTGCAATTGTTTTCACCGAAATATCAATTTTTCACGGATAAGTTTGGGTTTGGTTGTTATTGTACAGTATGGGCTTATGTGTTGAGGAAAGTCAATCAATCATCGCAACCGTGATTCGATTTAGAAGCGGTGTACCTAATTCGATGAAATACGAATACTCACGTATTGAGGGGGAGATCCCTTTAGGCAGCTGAAAATAAGCGAATTTGCAAGATTTTTTTTCGACGAAACTGTTTATGCTACATAATTGAAATTTAATGCGCGTATTATTGCATCTTTTAATTTCCCCAAATTATTTCTTTTTATATTAAAAAATTGCGGCTGTACGACACTTGCTTCAGAGACGGTTGCCGCTGAGTCGTTCCACGGTGTACAACCTAGCGTCCGGTGACTTGATCTGAAACATCGGAGCTAAAAACATCGGAGCTAAAAAGTTTTAGATTTCTAAGACCCACGCGCTCTATGTGAACCTAAAAAATCCATGGAAACGTGGAAGTTCGAAAAAATGGTACGTGTTTTAAAAAAATGTTATGTTTTTCATTAAATTTTCACTATAGTAGTTGTTAACAAAAGTGTATGTAAAAAAAAATATTTTTAAGAAACTTTAGGTTCACATAGACAGTAATTACGATATCCAAAATTGTGAAGAATTTCAAAATTATCGCTCAGACAGTTTTTGAGTTATCGTATACGAGGTTCCCAAAGACGTGGTTTAAAAAAATGTGACTAAACGACTTTCTTATTAATTGCGTTTCCGTGGCCACGAAGTAGTCTCTCAGCTTCTTCGCTGAATTCATTTTCCGGCATAAGCTCTTTTTCATATTAAAGGAGCTCATTAATATATCTCCCCTTCAATAAAAGTTGTTTTTCCTAGAAATTTCAACTGACACCTGCGCACGTTCTTCTCGATAAGTACAAAAAACGAAAAAATCGTTTTCGCATCACACAGTGAACGAAATGCAAACTTCCTTTTACACGTTTAAAAAGTTTGTAACGCGTGAGGATTGCCAGGTTATTAAAAGGCGACAACGGGTCGAGGACCAGATGTCTGTGGGTGGGATTATGGGTGAGGCAAGTGGTGAGCGATTGCTCAGGCGAATGCGGGGCTCGCGTCCTGGTCGAAAACGGTTAATGAGGAGCAGATTGGTTTTGGCCGATTGGGAGAAGTGAGAAGGGAAACGAGTAGGTCTGTGTGGGCGGCATGAAGAGTGCGAAACGAGGGGTGCGTCTCACACCCGGCCACGTGTCAAGAGGGTGCAAAAGGATGGTAGGGAATGAGAGGCTGGTCGTGCACGAAAAACAGAACGAGTAATTAAGGAATCGGTTAATTTTAGGGTCATATTTTACGGTACCCTATTTCTCTCTCTCTCTCTCTCTCTTCAACCCTTTCGCTGGCAAACGCCGGGAAAAATGCAGCCATGGATAAGAGAGAGGGAGAGAGGGAGAGACAGAGAGCGAGAGAGAGAGAGAGAGAGAGAGAGAGAGAGAGAGAGAGAGAGAGAGAGAGAGAGAGAGAGAGAGAGAACGTGGTGAATACGTACACACGAAGGGTAGAAGTAACGAGACGAAGAAAAAAAAAGTGAAGCGTTAGATAGACTTTTAAATCTTCTCGCTCTCCTTCCACTTTCCGTTCTCAATGATTTATATCCCTAGGGGTAGATCGAACATGTGCTACATATTAAAATTTCTCACCGTTTCTCTCCTTCTCTCGGTGTCCTTTAAAGCACCGCTCGGATCGGTGTGTTTCACTGGGAGAGAAACCCTGATTAATGACCAGGACCGGTAATTTCAAATTTCCGGAGGTCGAGTGAGGTCGAGCCGGCGACTCGCTCGGTTTGTCCTTTGAGCGCGACCAACGACGAGACTCCTTTGGAGTATTTCCGCAATAAAATTTAAACGCCAACACGCCAGCTCTAAAGCGCCTCCATGGTGGAATTCACGAGTCCACCTGTCTCTGTGTAGGCTTGTGATGATAAAGGTTACGTCAGTTCGAACATTTATTTTTCGTATTTATATAAATCAGCAGCTTACTCTTAACCATTTGCGCTTCAGTATTTCGCACCTGCATATTTCTACAGGTAGTACGAAGAGGAGAAGGCATTTTAATTTAGTTTCACGTGCTTTTTTCCGGTAAAAAGGAGGTGTGATTCACTATCAATCGCGTAGACAAATATTAAGGTCTGTGAATGTTCAAGATCTACGAAATTGTCGTCAAATAGTTTTGAGAACATGCTAATTCGAAACAAATTGAAACTCGGTTGAGGAATTTCGACAAAGGGATTGGATAGATACGGATTTATAAGGAGGTTGGAGCGTCAGCCGAAATTCAAGATAAAACAAATATATATATACAGGGTGTTAGGGAGGTCGATGCAAAGCCTTAAGGGGTTACCCCCACTTGCGATTTTGAAAAAAACGATTTTTTTTATTGCATTTTTTTGAAGTATAAGTATCCGGGCCCGTACTTCTGTATGGGCCCGGAATAGATGACTCTATGTAAGTTTACAAAAAAAATATTTTCTTCGTGTAAACTGAAATTGAAACTTTAAACGCTTTCTTCTCAAAATGGCATTTCTGAAGTCGGTGACCAAGATTACTCGAACACTAATGAACCGATCTTCTCGAAATTTTGCAGGCTTATTTAATACATAAAAATGTAGTCTTTAATCGTTCGATTTTTTTTTTCGAAAAAAATGGCCGTTTTATAGCCAAAAAACGGCCGTTTTTTTTCGTTAAAATCGAACCATTAACTTTGACTGTCCGCCATTTTGTGAAAAATGAATATTTTTTGAAATCCTTCGATTAAAGACTAGTTTATACTTATATTTGACTAAATCCATCCGCATTTTTTTTTCAGATGATCCACTTCGCCGCAATGTTGGTCACCGCAAACCGTGTATATAAAAACATTATTTCATTGACGGCCATTTGCCACTAAACAATGTAATATTTTTCAATAAAAAAATTACTGAAAGTTCTTCAAAATGTGTTCTTTAAGATGGTATATTGATCGATTAAAAAAGTTTTGTAGTTTTCTTTAAAAAAATTCTTAAAAAAGCCTGTTTTTGCGCTACAAGTGGGGGTAACGCCTTAAGGGAGTGATAGGTCACCTCGTTAGGAACATATCTAACCTAGGTTACCTTAGCCCAAAGTCTAAGGATTTCGAGTTATCATGGTAAATGTGATTTTTGGAAAATTTTCCAAAATCAGGTACTAACTCGTTTACCTCTTGTATTAATGCTATTTTTTAATAGCATTATCATAAGGGGTATTTAAAATAAATAGCATTAACATAAGAGGTAAACGAGTTAGTACCTAATTTTGGAAAAATTTTCAAAAATCATACTCGAAATGCTTAGACTTTGGACTAAGGTAACCTAGGTTAGATATTATCCCAACCAGGTAACCTATCACCCCCTTAAGGCTTTGCATCGACCTTCCTAACATCCTGTATTGTCTAGATTATACTGAGTCTACGAATTTTTATAAACCGTTTCACCACAATACGTCAGAGACAAAAAATAGTTGAATGTAAGTAATTTTACCCGCGGTTAGATGGGCAAGACGTTCACACTACGGGTTATATATATATATATATTTTTGATTATTTACATGCCTTTTTTTGAGGGGTCATTTCCCAGGTTAAAAACGTTTTAGATAAAAAAAAATTATCTGTGGGAAAACGTATTTAAGGTTTCCACTTTCCAATCACATGAGTTTCAACAAAATCGGAGACGAACACTTAAGGAGGTTGGAGCGATTCAGTTGACTCAAATGACGGGTTATTCATTTTTTTTCTTCAATGAACCTCAAAAAATGCATATGAGGTACAGATTTATTCTATATATGCTAATTTTTTAAAATATATAATTGAAGGGCAAAATTATACATTTTAACATTTTTATTACGTAAAGTAGAAAAACTTTTGTGTTACTACCAACTTGAAAAAGCATAACATTATCGATGATTGTTATGAAAAAACTACGACAACGAATGTTTTATACAATTCACAATGAAATTTTGAGTAATTCATAATTATGCCTATTCATATTTACATCACGAGATTATTGGCCCATGGTTTACGATGGGCAAGATGAGGATTTTTTTTTCTAAATGTTCACAAAGGTTCAGTTTGCGTTAATCCGTTGTTAGAAATGGTTTATCTTGGTGCTTAATAACAATAAAAATTGCATAACCTTTAGTGTGAAAGTCTTGCCCATCTAACCGCACGTTAAATTACATACATTAAACTATTTTTTATCTCTGGTGTTTGGTGGTGAAAAAAGTTCAAAAAATTGGTAAAGACTCAGTATAGTGTAAACAATAACATGTATTTTTTATTAAATTTAACCTTGGATTGGGGCTAACGCTCCAACCTCCTTAAGTGATGTTCATTGTGAGTTGTATAAAACATTCACTCACGCAGATTTTTCATACTAATGATCGATAATGTTATACTTTATCAAGTTGGTAGTAAGACAAAAGTTTTTCTTTTTCACGTAATAAAACTATAAAGATGCATAATTTCGCTCTTTAATTATATATTTAACGAAAAATTATCGTCTACAGAATAATTCTATACCACGTATGCATGTTTTTGAGGTTCATTGGAACAAAAATTCATAAGCCGTCATTTGACTCAACGGGACCGCTCCAACCGCCTCAAGAATTATTTATTCGTGACCAACTTCAGAAATAAAATAAATGCAACGAGAGGGAATAACGAAAAAGCGGCTCCCAAAACATCTGAACATCCAGCAAGTTATGCTTCTCAACTACGTGAACCGAAAAGCTCCCATTTTAATTACCGGAATCGACACCCGAGCGGTAGAAAGTTTATTCAAATTTCACTAGAGTCCTTCAACTCCAGTTGCATAAGTTATATTGTGCCACTTGAAAAGTATCAACATTCCGCTTGAATAACGTGATAATTGCCAGTGTGTCAACACAAAGTGCTTGCTGCTAATGAAAACTGTTGCATACGATTAAGGGCTTACCTACACCTGAGACGGCTAAAAGTAAGGTTATGTTTAAGAATTTTTGTTGTGTACAAAACAGAATTTTATTGAACAACCATGATATACATTTTAAAGTGTGACATTATATCTACATTGTGTGAATATTTGGTGAAAAAATTTCAAACGGTAAAAAAGTTACAGTCGTTTTCCTGAGACGTGTTTTTGTTGACAGCGTTTGCGGTGTGAGACGTTCCTCTGCCATTTTTTATATGAAAAACTGTTTCTTAAAGTAGATGTATAAAACTAGTACTTATCGAGCTGGAATTTAATTTTTTTATTTGTTCGGGTCATGGCAGTCACTGGAATAAAACAGGCGATTTTTCGCCTCAAAATTATTCAGTACTTATGCCGAAAAAAAACTATGCCAGGTATCGAAAAAAACAACTCGATAAGTAGTGGATTATTGTGTGAAGCATAACTGTGCAAAACGTGATCCCGATCGGTCCAGTAGTTGCGGAGATATTTCTGGTACCGATTTTGAAAACACCGTTTCGAGTAAAACGCGTTTAAGGCGTTACCCCCACTTGTAGCGCAAAAAAGGCCTTTTTCATGAATTTTTTAAAAGAAAACTACAAAACTTTTTTAATCGATCAATATACCATCTTAAAGAACACATCTTGAAGAACTTTCAGTAATTTTTTTATTGAAAAATATTACATTGTTTAGTGGCAAATGGCCGTCAATGAAATAATGTTTTTATATACACGGTTTGCGGTGACCAACATTGCGGCGAAGTGGATCATCTGAAAAAAAAAAATGCGGATGGATTTAGTCAAATATAAGTATAAACTAGTCTTTAATCGAAGGATTTAAAAAAATATTCATTTTTCGCAAAATGGCGGACAGTCAAAGTTAATGGTTCGATTTTAACGAAACAAAACGGCCGTTTTTTGGCTATAAAACGGCCATTTTTTTTGAAAAAAAAAATCGAACGATTAAAGACTACATTTTTATGTATTAAATAAGCCTGCAACATTTCAAGAAGATCGGTTCATTAGTGTTCGAGTAATCTTGGTCACCGACTTCAGAAATGCCATTTTGAGAAAAACGCGTTTAAAGTTTCAATTTCAGTTTACAGGAAGAAAATATTTTTTTTGTAAACTTATATAGTCATCTTTTCCGGGCCCATACAGAAGTATGGGCCCGGATACTTATACTTAAAAAAAATGCAATAAAAAAAATTGATTTTTTCAAAATCGCAAGTGGGGGTAACCCCTTAAGCCGATTGAGTTGAAACTTGGTAGAAATATTGATAATATTAGTACCTTCTACCTGACGAGAACTGTTTTTGAAAAATTGAAAAAAAAAAACTATTTTTTTAATCTACATTTTACAGAAATGTTGCGTGAAACGTTGATTTTTTATGTAACTGCGGGCCATTTTTGAAATTTTCATTTTTTTGATGATGAATTAATTTTCAAAAATTGCTTTATATACTTAAATATACTATTGAAGTATACCTAAAGATTGATAATTGTAGAATAATTATTTCTTAGTTTAAAAAATTCCTTAATATCGCTCATTTTTTTCTTGTCAAAATGTATATCTCGCTTTAAGTCCAGATTTTTCAAAAATAGAAAAAAAAATTTTAACGTAGAAAAAACCGCAGTCTCAAAGCCAAATGTATACGAAACGGTTGGTGATCGTTATTCGAGTCACCTACTTTCCTTCTCGGATTACTTTCCCGATGCTTTCCGTGTTCTGTTGCTCTCCAAAGCCTGGAGGACATTTCGTCTGTGGCTCGTTTCTCCAAAACCGGAAACAAGTTTTCTCTAGCCGGTAGAGTGAGACCGCGAGGGAGGTTGCTCGAATGAGCTTAATTATAATTTTCCACCGAGTTTAAGTTACTCTCGTTGGTGTGGTGGGCAGCCGGAGGGGGCAAAAGGGGCTTAAGGGTGGGCCGCGTATCCCTAGGGCTCTCTGTCGTTGCCCCGTCGAGCGCATTCGAAGCGAATCCCTCGTGTCGAGGCTCTTACCCTTGTGTCCCCATCGAGTCGTCGCGCCACCTAGCCCCCAGCCGTCCCTTTCAAATTTTCCATCTCTTCTCCGCGTGAATACACTCGAGAAGCTACGAGTCAACGTTTTTTTTACTACGTACCGCATGTCTTCATACTTGCTATCCCATCGACTTGCTGTGCGCTATATTTTTCTCCGTTTTTGTTTGTTTCGTTTGTTATGTGTGCCACGTAGCCTGGAAGATGATCGCCGATCCTGCTGTGCTTCAGCCCCGATATCCGCTCGTCTTCCGAAATACTCACATCCGTTCCGATTGGTTGGAATACATTTTTTTTCCAGCATGGTGTACACATGTTTGTAGTTAGAATGTAATTTTTTCGGAAGAAAATCTTTCAAAGTGTTCGTGGTGGTGCACTTCGCGTTGCAGTCCTTCTCAACGCGGTCCTCTAGTTTCTCGGCTGTTTTTTACGGCTTTTTCAATAATTTTTTACGGACAAAGCATCGAAATAATCAATCTCATTGTTTTTGCATAATCTTTATTAACATTTAAATAAGCTTTACAAATTTTTTGAGGTCAAAATATATAATAGAATAAACGTTATAGTGGCCGACAGGAAGACATCAAGTAAAAGAGGTGCTTGACGGTGACCAAGATTGCGGCTGTTCTGCTTATCTGAAATCAAAAAACCAAACGGCATTTTAATCTTCATATTTAAGACTAGCGATTGAACTAGAGTGAATTATAAATTGCAAAAATTGACTTTTTTATACACTTTTGAAAATTACATTCTATTTTTTACTCATTTTTTCTTAAGTTTTTCGCTCGTACAAAAAAAAACTATGGAAGCAATCATGATAATCCTACTTCAATCGCTGGCTTATAACATATTAAAGATGCTGTATAAATTTGAACAAGATCGGTGCAGTAGTTTCTGAAATATCGTGGTGACCGTTTCGAAAAATGGTGTTTCGAGAAAAACGTGTTTGAAAGTATATCTGCTCCGTATACCTGCTCCGTTCCAGGGCCGTAACTTGTGAACGACTTCAAATATCGAAAAATCCTTTGGCACACATTTTCTACACATGTTGTAGATGTGATTTATGAAAAAAAAATCGATTTTTTCGACCCGAGAAACTAGAGGACCGTCTTAAGTTCAAATACCTACAACTTTTGAATAAGACAATATTTTTTAAATTCCGTACATACTTCTCTAGGTCTTCTAATGTATATTGACGAGAATGTTTGTTTTTCGTTGTAGGTAAAAAATTGCGGTTGCTAAATGTCACGCCACGGAACGCCTAAAAAAGATAACAAAAGAAAATATTAGTAGTCGGCCATTGTGTACATCGAAAAGAAAAAAATATATATTTTCTAACAGCTCGATATTCATATTAAATAGATGTGTAATTAATTTTATGAGTGAATCACTTTTTAATACGAAAAAAATTGTTAAATTCGCACATGATTTTATACCCGTTACTGTGGCCTAAGGCCTTAAAAATAATGATTTTGGTGTGTTGAGTTGGAGGCATAACTTCACGAAGACTTATTTCAGACGCTAGCTAAACCTGCAGAACCATTGGGAGTTAATCACATAACAGTTTCGAAGGATTTTTTTTCTTCTAATGATTATTTAACCCTACGCCTGTCACTATTGTCGTGTAGGGATGCATGCGTATAGGTGACAGGGGAGAAGTTCATCGCGAGGGAGAGAGAGAGAGGGCGATTGATTGATGGTTCACAATGTCTTGGTATAAATCTTTAGGCAGCAAGATACATATCAAGGACAAGTATAAACATATAAAAGTAACCAATAACGAAGCATAGAGAGGGAAGCTAGATAAATTAAACAATCCATATAGAAAACAAGAATAAAAGTATAAACAGACAATAGTTAAATGAAAGTAAATAAGAAAGAATATCAAGCATAAAGAAAGAACCTGTATAAAGGAATATGAAAAACTGCATAACAACCCATAAGCAGAAAACAATCTAATAAAAAATGAAAAATCAAAACCAACTAAAAAGGAAAAATAAAAAATAATTAAACATAACATCGCAAACATAAGCAGAAGAGCATAAAAAGAAAACAATGACAAAAATTAAATTGAAAATAAAAAGTGAACTATAGAGCGAAGTGGAGACTCAGCGGCCTGGGCACATCATCAAGATGACACTCCTGAAGTACCTGGTTGCTAGCACAAATAAATTCCTAAACGTTGTGATACGATGGCACGGTATGTGAGAATCCATGGTAGTACGTCGAGCCAGATAAAGCGAAGGTTGGGATAATCTGAAAATCTCAACCAAGTACGGTGGAGCATTGCTGTTTAGAATGTTGTACGTCATAACACCCATGAAGCAGAGCCTGCGCACCCCAATCGTCAACCACCCTAATTGCCTGCGATACGGAGCAACGGGCTCGTCTCTCCCCAAGTTGAAAGAGAGATAGAGAGAGATAGGAGGAGGAAATAAAGACAAACATCGTTTGATGTAATTAATTAAATCGTCGCCCATTGCTCGCTGAAACGTGCGTATGGTTCGTCGTCCAATTGTAAAAAGTATCGATTTAATAAATACCTTTAAATGGTCGGAAAGCAAGGCTTTATTTTGGATTTTTTTTTCTTTGAAAATACTAATAATGCAATCAAAATAAGGTTTGGAGGCTTTATTTTACGTATCTGTAGGTCCTCAAATCAGTTTTTTATTTTCCAAAAAATAAAAAATAGTGGCCCGTGGCCGGTAGAAAGAGAACGCCTTTTTGAGGCCCTTTACGAGCGGATTTGTTGGATACGCACATGAGCACCAAAGAAAAAAACATATATTTTTTTTAAATTTTCATGAGTTTTTCTAGCAAAGTACACCCCATTATTGCGGAATATTGATTTTGGCTAATTTAGCATTATTTCAAAAGTAGCATTTTCGACTTAAAAACGTCCTTAATTTTTTTATAAAAACCGTATGTGTTAATTAATCGTAAAAATTGTGTGTACTTCGCTTGAAAATGTATTTAAGAAGCTACGGTTGAAATTTGAAGTCAATCGGTGGAAAATTTTAGGAGCTATACGACTGGAGGCAGATTTTTAAAACATGGTTGCAAGGAGAACGCTTTCCAAGTTCGAAAACCATTTTTCTTCGGACCATATCATTTTTGGGATGATTATACAACATTTAAGTCGATAAAAAAACGATATACTTTTTCAAAGGTGTATAAAGCCTTAAGTCGCATCGTATTGAATTCTCGCATCTCCGCAATTACTTTTCACTTTAATGGAGTGATATTTTTGGTCCAACCTGAATTATTTTCAATAAAAAATCTGGAAAACTCATCGGTATAAAATAAGTGCTCTATATTTAATATTTTTACTATTAAAACTATCGCATATGTAGATACATATTTTTTAACTTTATTACAAAAATTATCACGTATGTGTATAAATCTACGAATATTATAAATTTAGCAAAAAATGCGACGTCATAATATGAAACATTACAGAATGCATTGAAATTTGCAAATTAAACGTGAACCTTGAAGTATTATATAATTAATCCCTCATTTCTATTTCAATGCACGTATGGAATATAATACATGTTTCATTACAAATGCGTGGATGCGGGTCAGCGTGTGGTGTGTGTGGCAGTGTGTATGGTCTGGGTGTATGTACATGAGATTTCATTGCTGCAATATTAAGTATATGATATTTCCACTCTGTCCTCTCTTGTATGTTACATGCATATTAGTTATAATCGCAATATCCGTTTGCGTCCAAACATGTTGAGTATTTATGCAAATGATTTTCTCTTCAATTTTCGAAAGGTACTTATATATATATACTGGAGGCAGACCGAAAATCATAATGTAATGCAATGTGATTGACAGTTGAAAATAAATTCGCACTAAGATATGTAATAAAGAATTAAAACAAAAAGCAAGTTAATTTGAGATAGATACCTGATATTAAAAAAAAAACATTGTTGCTTATGAATTGAGTGTAGCATTGCGGAAGATACAACTGTTTTAAGGGGGGAAAAAATACCTTAAGGCGACGAAAAAAAAGCTGTTTTTCATGAATATTTTTCAAAAAGAAATATTTCTTCACCAGTTTTGAGACTTACGGTATGTTTTGTTGCTACTTTCGGCTGTTACATGGTATTTTTGTATTAATCTTTAAAAATGGCGGAGGTATGATACGGTCTTCTAAGTGGGTTGCGGTGAATGTTGTCAGACGGCGTGACACGAAGCGTCAGCGAGATTAAGGGGTCTTCTCACTTTAGACGCTAAAATGGCTATTTGCATGAATTTTTTGATAGGTTTACGTTATAGATATTGATATAAAAGTTGTTACACTTAATAAATACACTTTCGAAATACATTCACAAAAAAATGTATTTATGTAACCCAAACAAATTAAACGCGTTTTTCTAGAAATAACGTTTTTCGACGGCTTGTTGATAAAATTTTCGAAACTACTGAACCGGTCCTTATGAAACTTAAACCACGTATTCTTTACAACTATAGCTATTGTGCAAATCAAGGATTGAAAAAAATTGATATTTACTCATTTTTCTTACCAAAAACGGTGAAAAAAACACTTTTTTTTCGAAAAATGCCGCCATTTTGTCATTTTTGCATGTATCAAAAATCGTATGATATGCGCTGTAGCGCATATTTAATCTAAAACCGTTTGAATTTTTTGTTTCGGATGATCCATCTCCGAGATTTCATCAACAGCGCAGACCTACAATTTTTAGGAAATTTTTTTAACTACCATTTTCGTCTATAAATAGTGACTCAAATAATTTTTTTTTTTGCAAATGTATCTTGAAAGTGTATTTATTAACAACTTTTATAGCAATATCTATAATATCAACCTATCAAACAAATTCATGAAAATAGCCGTTTTTAGCGTCTCATGTGCGAAAACCCCTTAATCCGAAAAAAACCATCGAAGATTTGTCTTCTATTAAGGCGTTACCCCCACTTGTAGCGCAAAAAAGGCCTTTTTCATGAATTTTTTTAAAGAAAACTACAAAACTTTTTTAATCGATCAATATACCATTTTAAAGAACACATCTTGGAGAACTTTCAGTAATTTTTTTTATTGAAAAATATTACATTGTTTAGTGGCAAATGGCCGTCAATGAAATAATGTTTTTATATACACGGTTTGCGGTGACCAACATTCCGGCGAAGTGGATCATCTGAAAAAAAAATGCGGATGGATTTAGTCAAATATAAGTATAAACTAGTATTTAATCGAAGGATTTTAGAAAATATTCATTTTTCACAAAATGGCGGACAGTCAAAGTTAATGGTTCGATTTTAACGAAAAAAACGGCCGTTTTTTGGCTAAAAAAAGGCCATTTTTTTTCGAAAAAAATAAATCGAATGATTAAAGACTACATTTTTATGTATTAAATAAGCCTGCAAAATTTCAAAAAGATCGGTTCATTAGTGTTCGAATAATCTTGGTCGCCGACTTCAGAAATGTCATTTTGAGAAAAACGCGTTTAAAGTTTCAATTTCAGTTTACACGAAGAAAAAATTTTTTTTTTTTGTAAACTTACATAGAGTCATCTATTCCGGGCCCATACAGAAGTATGGGCCCAGATACTTATACTTCAAAAAAATGCAATAAAAAATATCGATTTTTTCAAAATCGCAAGTGGGGGTAACCCCTTAACACTCATACGCAGAATATGAACCAAGAAGGAGTGGTATATGTTGAAAATCGATGAAATGGTACGCTGTGAGACAAAAAGATTGAATTTCCGAAAAAGTGGGCTACATTTTGCAATAAAAAAAACTTTAAAAAAATTAACAAAAATATTTAGGATCATGTTTTAGACAACAAGGTTAGAAAGATTGATACCAAATTTTATCAGGAGCGGTCGATACATTTTTTAGTTATACGTCACGCCAGTTTTTTAAATTAATTTTTAAAAAATATCATGTAACAGCCAAAAGTGTTAGCAAAAAATACCCTAAGTCTGAAAAATGGTGAAGAAATCCCAAAAAAATCATGAAAATCAGCAAATTTTCCCTTACTAAAAGGTATCTCCCCCCTTAAGTATGGTTCTCCGTTGCCCTTGTCGGCTACAATGTCAAGAAGAAATTTCTCATAAAACTATTTTGCGACATGCGTTGACATTTTGGATGTTATCATCGCGAATAGATGTAACGAAGAGCATGAACTTAGAAACGAGAGTTGGAAAAATTGAGCGAAATATCGTTGAGCATTGAAAGGGTTCAGGGGAGGAAATTACGCGCCAAGAAAGTGGTCTTCGAAACAATTTTTTTCAAACCCTACCCGGAACAAGGTACGGGAGTAGAGTTTCATAGTACGAGCTTGAAAGTCGAAAAAATTAAGCTTTCAAGAGGGATGTTTGAAAGAACTTTTTTCAAACGGCACATTGAACGAGAGCGACGGCGAAGTAAAAAAAAATAGCGAGAGGGAGGAAGAAGGAGAAAGTGCACGAGGCAGGACGACGGTGTGAGTTTTATTAGCGCCGACGGCTAGCAGTTACTCGACAATTTGAACAATTTTTAACTTCGAAGGTAACCCGCCGTCGGCGGGACCCTAATTCGCCTATACAGAAAACCTCCGGCAAAGGTTCAACTCTGTAATACAGGAGGGATGCTAGGATAGAGTTTCGCGACCACAGCATCCTCCCCTGAGGGTTGTCACTTGCTAGTCCACTGGCCATCTCAGCAATTCTCTGAGGAAAACTTCCGCAAAAAAAGGATGCGAGTCCACCCTCGTCCTCATTATCCACCTAACTTCGCAATATGATATTATAAGAATAGTTAAAGTTTTAAATCGATAGGAGTGAACCTTTTTGCTGCGTCTTGTCTCATATGTACGATGTAGGCAAGAAGGGGCCACGAGACTAGCTACGAGTTGAGCACTGCGGTATTCATTCTAAATGCGCTGCGGTAGATGCAATATCCTTCTGCACAAACAAACCTTTTTTTCGTGACTGTTCAATCAAAATATTGTACTCTTATAATTTATTATTATTGTTGTAATAAACCTCGTGAAAATTGGGGCAAACAAACACTAATTGAAGAGGTGGGTAGATGACTTAGGAATACAGGGAAAGAAATTTAGGAATACACGCTCAAAACTCAACTTCTGTTAGATTTATAGACAATTGCTATAAAATAAAGATCTCATCACGAATTTATATGTAGTGTGGTTTAAAATTGATTTGATTTAAAATTAATTTGAATGGATGCATTTAAAATAATTTTGATATAATTTATGTAAAATTATTTGTAATTGATTAATTTTAAACTAATATGATAAACAAGTATATCAGAAAGTTGCGAGAGAGTGCACATACACACATTCATAACAATTGCATATTTTTTATAGATCGCAGTTATTTTCTTGCTCCAGTAGTCATTTTCCGATCACATAAATAACAAAAGTAATGATTGAGGTTTTCGCATGTACTTTCAAGCTCAATGATACCAGCTGGTAAAGGCGTATCAGTTTGAAGTGACATTTGTACTTTCCATGATTTGGTTGTTCCTCAAACAAAAATGATATACGTTCAGAAAAAAAATAGATTGCGGATTTGGGTGTCTTGTACACTTTGTCATTGTATCACTACACTTTTCATTAACGAAATGGTCGTCATGAGCAAAAGCTGTGACCGTCAAAAGCTGAGCCATCGGCTCAGTTGCTCTTCGGATATGTTCCTGTGGCTTAAAAATGCCCGAGGCCTGAAGAGTTCGCGAAGTGGTATGATATATAGAACATGCTTTTTATTTTTAACGGCAGACTGTGTATACGCGTGTTCAGAATCGTCGAGCTGTTTGAAATATGTGTATCACAAGGATAAAGTGGTATTAAAGCTGTATGCTTAAAAAAAAACAAACAAAAAAACGTGATATCCCTTCCTTTGATGAGGAAAAGGGGTATTTCGATAGCCTGTTGCCTAGTGGAAAACCCATCAGTCAGACTTCACCTTTATCCATATATGCGAACTTTATGTGTAGGGGTAGGTGTGGGTGTATACACACCTACATTCATATGTAGGTCTACATACACCGACATTCATATGTAGGTATACATACACCTACATTCATATGTAGGTATACATACACCTACATTCATATGTAAGTTTACGTGCACACACACCTACATTCACATGTTGGTGTAGGTGTACATACACCTGCATTCATATGTAGCTGTAGGTGCACACACACCTACATTCATATGTTGGTCTAGGTTTACATGCACCTACATTGACATGTAGGTGTATGTGTACATACACCGGCATTCATATGTAGGTGTACATACACCGGCATTCATATGTAGGTATACATACACCTACATTCATATGTAGGTATCCATACACCTACATTCATATGTAAGTTTACGTGCACACACACCTACATTCACGTGTTGGTGTAGGTGTACATACACCTGCGTTCATATGTAGCTGTAGGTGCACATACACCTACATTCATATGTTGGTCTAGATTTACATACACCTACATTCACATGTAGGTGTATGTGTACATACACTTACAATCACATGTTGGTGTAGGTGTACATACACCGGCATTCATATGTAGGTGTAGGTGTACATACACCTACATTCATATGTAGGTTTAGGCGCTCATACACCTACATCTATGTTGGTGTAGGTTTACATACACCTACATTCACGTGTAGGTGTATGGGTACATACGCTTACAAAAAAACGTAAAACAGATATAGGTTTGCATACACCTACACACAAAAACAGGTATGTACTCCTACATTCATATGTAGGTGTACATATAGCTACATCGCATTTTCATGCTTTACCTCTTCCTTTTCTCAGAGACAAACTAACCAGTCCCTGGCAAAACGCGTACGGTGTAATATGCAAATAGCTGCTGATATGATCCCATGTATCGCTTCTCATGCCCAACCAGCCTACGGCGGAAGATCCTCGCTGTCGGGAAATCTGTGCAAGGGCGATGAAACACCAAAGTGAGAGGACACGAGATGGAAAATGCCTAAAAACGACCATCAGAAGGACGTCCATGCGCGCTTTTAGTGGACACATGCTTGCTTGATCAGACATTCTTATGGTGTAAGAATGCCCCAGGGCATACGCATGGACCAGTGCAAGCTACATCGAACCGCTTTTTTGCGTCACCTTGAAGATGTTACCTTTTCATTTATCATCGCGGCGGGCACTTCTCGGTTATACCTAAGTACTGTGCCTTCTGTTGCATCAAATGGAAGCGTAATGTTGAGAAAACTGGTTGAAACTGGAGTAATCGGACCATGAAATCAAAAAGCAAATGCCTGGTTACATTGCCAAATCACGTTTGTACCGTTTTTTTTTCTTAATCGTGATGTGAAGAATATTTTAACCATAATGTTTGCATCATTTTACCATATGCAACTGGGATTGGCTTTGATCCTAACGGAGCCTGGACATGCAGACCTGTTCATTCGCTCTTTGCCTTCGCCTCTCTCTCTCTCTGCTAAAATACAGAGAGACCCGTCTCCAGAGGGTTAGTACAATTAATCAACGAGGCATCTCTGATACTGCCATAGGAGCACACACATGAACACTTGTAGGTCAAGAAAGAGTGAGACCTTTCGGTCTATCATGGCCCAGTATCCCTGTAGGCCCTCTATGCTATCTTTTCTTCACTTTATTTTCCCCTCTTTCTCCATCTTTCATTGTCACGCTTATATCGATTTCTAAACTGCGAAATCATCTAGACAAGCCCGTCCAGCCGCCATAAGCAAGGTATTGCATCGAAGCAACCATAGGACGTACTTTGATGTTTACATGGACCAAACACAGGCAACAACTAGACATACTTGCAGTCCAATAAATACACATACCACTCATAATTTACGATGAAGACGTACAATTCTGAATCCAGCGCAATGTCAACCGGAATCAGGAAAAAACATCATTACGGCATGAATTTGTCTTCATTCCGAGGTGTAGTGTAGTTTGTACAACTCCGTGACGGAATGTGGAAAAATAGCGGTGTAAAATAACGGTGATGCGATAGTTGTTTTTGCAGCTGAAAGATATGAAACACATGTATTGTATGGAAAATAAGTTACAAATGTGCGAAGGTGTGTGGAAAAGTATATGTATGTACAAAAGGAGAAGAGTGCAAGGTCGGTATCTGCATACATGTACGTAGTACGTGTGACCAATAAAGTGGTGAAATGAAACTGTGGTAGCCGCGCGTCGACGATGCTGTAATTAAAATAGTTTACAAGCATGCACAACTCTTGGCTCCCGCCCATCTCGCTCTGTTTTTCTCTTTTTTCCCTTTCTCTCTCCGAGCTGTGGAGGGATATACCGAGGCTAGACTATCATTGGAGGCTTTGGGCACTTGGATATCGAGGCTGGAACTATCATCGGAGGCTTCCGGGACTCGGATATCGGTGGCTCTTAATCAGCTGATCAGTCTTCGCGAAGGGCTGTTTTTTTTTCTTTGGGAAACTTAAGCTTGCATACCTCCGATCTTTGCGATTGATGCGCTCAAGTAGAGAAAGTTAACGGGGGATCGCTCCCTTTAACTTTCCCTTTGGGCGGCCGAAAATAAGCAATTCTTTAAGATTTTCTTGTGTCGAAACTATTCATTCTATGTAATTAAAATGTTACGTAGTTATTATAACATATTTCAATTTTCCAAATTTTGTTCATATTTAAAAATGCTGGGATGCCGACGGTTTCCGCCTGAGTTGTTCCACGGTGTAGAGTTTCGCGTCTGATGCATCAATCTGAAACATCAGAGCGAAGGAGTTCGAGATTTGTAAAACCCACACACTCGATGAGAACCTAAAAAGTAAAATTCAACGAATGGGTCGTGTTTGAAAGAATGTTTTATGTTCATCATATTTTTTCTACAGTCCTTGTCAATGAAAAAGTAATTTTTTAAATTCGTTTTCGAGAAACTCTTGGTTCACAGAGACGGTAAATATATTATCTGAAAGTGGGCAAAATTTCAAAATGATCGACCAGATGGTTTTTCAGTTATCTTGTACGAGGTTAATGAAGTAGTGGATTTCAGGACAACTCGTTTAAAGTTTGGGGACTCAACAATTTCGTGACTGCATGACCTACCGTTTAATCTGCGATCCGTGGGCCATAAAGTAGTCCCTTAGCTCCCTCGTGGAGATCATATTCGGCCATAAGCTTTTCTTCACATTATAAAGGGATCGCCCCCTTAATATTTACGCGTGATCCCTTTTAGGACTCCGTAGGTACGAGGAACCATTGACATAATGAAATCAGTAAAATATTAAATGGTCTCAATCGTCAAGGTCGTATGTTCGATACGGAATGATCTTTCATGAGCGTAAAGAGGGAGAGTAAGAGAGAGAGAGAGAGAGAGAGAGAGAGAGAGAGAGAGAGAGAGAGAGAGAGAGAGAGAGAGAGGGAGAGAGAGAAAGAGAGAAAGAGAGGCTGGTGGGTACTTTGAATGAAGGGTAGAATCCTAAATAAGCTATATGAAAAAAGAACGTCTAACTTCTCGAGTCTTTCGTTCCTCTATGTCGAGGCCGAGAGTGCAACAGCACTGGCAGACTCTTGATCTCACTTCATCTCCCTCCCGCTTCCTTTCTGCTAGCGTGAGCATATTGTAATGCGTCGAAAAGTTGGTGAATAAATCGAAGAAGCGTTGAGAGTAAAATTAGATAACAACTCCCGTTGGGTGGTCCGCACTAAGAGGGGTTGGTTGAGCGATCCCGCTTCTGCCTTTTCATTCTTCAAGTATGTGTATGTGTGTGTGTGTATATATATATGTCTACATGTGCTCCAATGCAAAAAGGGCAAAGAGATGTGCGTTGCGGGCTGAAAGATAGCGGAGGTCGAAAGAAAAGGAAGAAGAAGAAGAAGAAGAAGAGAAGAGGGGGAGAACACTTTTTGAACTTTTAAGGACCACCCGCTTATTCGACGTTCCTCTCTTTTGCCACCCGCTTTTCACGGCAATTCAACCAGCTGGTTTCCACTCTACCTCCCTGGGCCTAGCGCACCAGTACCTATGGTGTCTCCCAACTTCTTAGGTTGGGGGAAGGTCGACGCAGAGAGTGAGAATTTGTTTTCATCAAAATGTAGCTATTATAACAAGGTGATTATCTAATGTCAAATCTGCACATTGAGTGCAGTGACAGTGCAATCAAACGAGGTCTGGGCGAAAGAAAAACATCAACATACGAAACACACAAGTGCTCCAAGCTCTGTCTGCTCAGGCAAACTCTAATCAATCGTTGTGGAAAGCTACCGGAAAATAAAGAAATGTGACAGAACCAATCCCAGCGATCACAAAGACTGCTGGAACATGGGCAAGAAGCAATAAGGAACAGGTTGATATATTTGCGTAACACTTAAGTTACATCTTTATACCAAGTGAAACCTCTGCCGGATGTTCACAAATCACGTCATCATTGAAGAGCCACAAAAACCTTACGTCATATTACCGGCAACTGCAAAAGAAGCGACTGAAATGATGAAAAATTTTTAAACCAACAATACCCGTGTAGAAATTTGTTAAGGAGTCCCCAGATCCTACCACATCGCTATAAGGATTTGGTCGCACGTAAGGAGATCGTATTGAAATTCAAAAGGATGCCGCGCAATTTCGCGGTTGACATCGTTTGTGGATTTTTTAACTGCTCAACTGGTATTTCTGCGCTGTACCAAAAATATCCTTTCGTGATCCTGTACACAAATTTGGTGGGTAGATACAAGATGCACCCACATCTCTACAGGGATTTGTTGGGTTACCGCACCTAGGGAATCCTCATTGGAATCCAACTTCATCTCTACGACAATTTCTGCATGAGTACACTAGGTTATGATCTGATCAAGGAAAAAGTTCCAAAGGGATTACTACCTAAAGCAACAATACCAATAATCGTCAATCATACGTATACTGTCACATTGCGTTACGAATATCGAGACTATCCGAGAAAGGTGAAGTGAGCGGGCTGACGTAGCTCAGTGGTCAGAACAGTCGACCGACAATCAAAAGGTCCCGGGTTCGAATCCCGGCCCCGATTCGCACCGCATTTTTTCTTGGATAGTTCTCATGGAGTTTTTTCGGGGGATTACAAACGGCGCCCAACGTTTTCCGGGGAAGTACAAATAACGGCCAACAGCGGCCCACGGCCGAATGAAGAATATACTGAACCAGAATTATCCTTGATTGCTGTGGAACATAATCCCCTCCTTGAGACAAGAGTCTCATTGAGCCTCCTTCCCTTCCCTTCAGGCCAGCACGGCCTGTAGTAACCCTTCTGCCTTCCATCCCTCAGACAACCCCCGCGTCTTGAGTACCCGTTGCGTATTGAGTTTAGTTTGGGCAAATTTCGTGTCAGATCGACGCTGGCAGACTCGGAGACTATTCGAGAAAGGTGAGGCTGGCGTAGCTCAGTGGTCAGGGCAGTCGACCGGCAATCGAAAGGTCCCTGTTTCGAATCCCGGCCCAGGAGCGCACCGCATTTTTCTCGGATAGTTCTCATGGAGTTTTTTTGGGGGATTACAAATGGCGCCCAACAGCGGCCCACCGCCGAATCAAGAATATACTGAACCAGAATTATCCTTGATTGCTGTGGAAAATAATCCCCTCCTTGAGACAAGAGTCTCATTGAGCCTCCTTCCCTTCCCCTCAGGCCAGGACGGCCTGTAGTAACCCTTCTCCCTTCCGTCCCTCAGACAATCCCCACGTCTTGAGTACCCGTTGCGTGTTGAGTTTTAGTTTGGGCAAATTTCGAGTCGGATCGACTCTGGCAGATTCGAAAACTTTCCGCAAAAGGTAAGCGGGCTGGCGTAGCTCAGTGGTCAGGGCAGTCGACCGGCAATCGAAAGGTCCCGGTTTCGAATCCCGGCCCAAGAGCGCACCGCATTTTTCTCGGATAGTTTTCATGGAGTTTTTTCCGGGGGATTACAATACATAGACTTTGGCTCATCGTTAGTTCTTGGCCTTTCGTGAAAGATGTTCAACATCGTGATGATGCTAAGCTATGCACGCTTTTTCATCAGTTGGAGCTTGAAGGAGCGGTAATGACTAACCTGATGCTATGAAAAAGCATTTTCCGGTCCACCAGGCACCAGCGTAAAGCTTAACGAACCGAGTCACAGGTTCTTCGATCTAAGATGGCCTTGGAAATCAGAAAGGGTGTGAGAGACGTCGAGAAACACAAGGCAGCGAAGACACAGGGAGGGCGCTGCAACTGGAAGGTGGAGAGAATTCATGATTGTTCTTACGAAATGAGCAATGATTAGGGAAGCGCGACGAAGATGCTGTTCAACTCCGGTATAGATCGCTGAAAAAGGGAACGAGACGAGTGAACGTAGTTCCAAGGATCAAACGACCTATTAGACCCGTGTTACGCCTTCCAGCCTTCCAGCCTTTCGAACCCTCGAGCTTACGGCTGTCGCTCTGGTACACTGGCAGCCTCCTCCTACCATTACCAAGGAACGACGCGGCGCCCTCGTCACGCGACGACGGAGAGACGACGGTCTGCCTGTTATGTTTCACTACTACTGCGAGAAAGATCTCCGATACTCTTCCTCGTTGTACAAAGGCCTCCGAACTTTCGACTTCCTTTTATTTCCTCCTGGCAATCGTAAATTCCGAATTTCCTCCAACCTCCCGGCCTTTATTGCGCACAATGATCATCACCCAATGCTATATCCTTCACTTAGCGGAATTAAACGAGAAACGTGCGGCAACTAACGGCATAATCGAAGTGTAAAAACTGTTACTCAACCGATCAAGAGAGAAGTCTATTTCTGACGGGAAAATGGACTGCTCGTTACAATGAGAAGAAGATGAAATAAGTATTATTTCATCGTGAATGCATTAAGGAGTTACGCCTAGTTGTAAAAGTCGAAAAATCACTCTATCCAAAAGCAATATATTTCGACAGTGAATCATATTATACATGTTGCCTGAAAATTTCAAGGTGATCGGATCAAAATTGACAGATTTGTAGGCTGATACGATGACGCCTTAAACTCTTTCTACGCTTTTTTAAATATTCTTCCTTCTTTTCTGAACTTTAAACGCTTTTTTCTCGGAAGTACGTTTTTAAAGTCGGTGAACTAAATATCTCAAAAACTGCGGCATCGATCTTACTGAATTTCTTAGGCTGTTTTCTAGATATTAAAATATAGTATTTAATCAAAGGATTTTTTTCCAATGCATACTCAAATCGACACGATGAACGAAAAACTCGCTTTTTTTTTTGCAAATATCGAGACTTATTTTGAACACGCGCGGTTTTTTTTAATTTGATATTTCGGAAATTCCTTCGATTAATCATAGGATAAACTAACATACCAACTAAGTCTGACTTTTTTATATTAGATAACCTGGTTCAGAAGGGCATTGCTTAACGTAGAAGACGTTTTCGAGAGGTGCTTCATGGACATCGACTGTAAATACATTATAATTACAGATTGTTCTTCAGGCATATACACAAAATTATATTATTTTACTTATCAATGATACTATTTTAAATATTAATTATACTATTTTACTAATTACAGATAGTATACTTCAGATCATACACAAAAAAGTTACAGTCTTCTTCAGATGATATTTTTCAAATACCTAATTTTTCTAGAAATTTATCATCACCATTTTCTATATAAAAAATGAGCTATTTTCGTCTGTTACAACTAGGCACAACCGGTCAATGTTAAGTTCACCAGATACTTCGAGGGTGACTTGTGATCAGGCAATTCTTTCGAAATTCTCATGATAAAAATTTCTCATAAGATCGTCCTACCAAAACTAACGAAGCCTTCAACCAACAATAATATAATCATCTCAGGTAATAATTATTCTCCGAATCTGCGTCGATCCGTTGCTCGGTAAAAATTGGCCAAACCCCCAGTACAATGTATGCAGCGAACGAGAGGGGGCTGAGAGTACCTGATAAACGTGCGGTTTGCGGTGAACCGCACACAGACAGTACCCAAAAGAGAAAGAGAAAGGGAGAGACAGAGAGAAAAACGGATCTAACTCAACGGCTAGGGATTAGGAATAATCATTCACAGCACCGAATACATTACCCATGCACTTTATTTCGGTTGGTTACGCTTTTGTTTTATCATTCAGTGAAACGCCTCTCGATTTATCGTTCTTCA
The DNA here is from genome assembly GCA_944452715.1 of Ophion slaviceki. NCBI lineage: Eukaryota > Metazoa > Arthropoda > Insecta > Hymenoptera > Ichneumonidae > Ophion > Ophion slaviceki. The sequence continues at coordinate 21,681,587 of OX101792.1, forward strand.
TCTCATTTTTGCTCTCTCAAGACGTGCTCGACGAGGGAAAGATAGACCCCACATTGAGGGGTCTTCATAAGCTTGGAGCCCAAAAAAAACAGTTGATTTTCAACATTCGTCGAAATTCCCAACATATCAAATGACAATGCCATCGTGTAAGTAAGTCACTTTTACAGCGTTTGCATAAGTACGAAAATCCACAACTTGACATGATTACAACCACGATGGATCGTCCAAAAGTAGAATTTCGTAAATCTAACGTCACACCCAGTGAGGGAGAGAAACCGTGCGACGTATCTCGAAGAAAATTCGTTCCTCTACGGAGGACCTAGATAGTAGGGTGAGGGAGGATTGGCCATCCTGCGCAGCTTGGTTGGCGATTGGCAAGCGACAAATGTCTTGCGGAAGTGTCTCGTTGGTTATAAAACGGAACGAGAAAGTCGTTCTCCGAACAAACGGGAGCAGGACTAGCGCGAAGAGTAAAGAAAGATAGAGAGAGAGAATGCAAAGAAAAAGCTTGGTGGATGAGAAGCTCGATCCAACCACTTGGTCTCTTTTGCTTTAGCTATTGGTGTCTCTTCCTACTTTTCCTGTTCGCCCTCGACAAACTAACTCTTAATGCGATTAAATTAAACTAGATGGATAGAAAGGTTTGATGAGGAACGTCATGTAAAACCAAGGAAACAGTCGATGTTCAGAGTGTGATCGACTGGTAAGTCATTGGGAACCCAAACGTTGTTTGGGTGATTTGTTGAACCCCCAATGTTAGACCTGGAGCTCAGATGATTATACTTGCTGCCTAGTCCGTGGATACATTGGCATTTGACGATCTACCAGTCTTGGGCAAGTACTGTCCAAAAGGGTGGAAGCCCTTGAACAGCTTGCTCAATACTGACGGCAGTTTTGGGGCAGTCTGAAAGCCATCGTTTGGCCATCGTGTCAATTCAACTTGATCCGACTGTCATCCGATTCTGTTGTCAATTGCCGGGCAACTGTCAGGTGTCTCAGGGGTGGTACTACACCAAGCAACCCTCCGTAACCGTTTTCCTCGAACGGAGAGTCTAGAAAATTTTATTCAACATTTTACAATCCAGATTTCTCTTTTTTCGCTTATAACGTCATTGAGGATGAGAAAAGAAGTGTGGCATTGTATCGTAGCTGAGAAAGTGTAACAAAAAATAGAAATATGCAGGAAGAACGTTTCCCCAGCGAACATAATAACTGTTAGCCCTGACCCACCTCGTGGCACGAGGAAGGCACCGAATCTAAACACATTTAAGCCAGTAGGGGGAGAAATATCGTGAACTTTCGGAACGCATAGGCGCGCGAATGGTGCCGGTGGAGTACGGCAGCGGAACGAGACTGTAAAGGCCAAGAAAGGAGTGAGAAAAGACACTGTGTATGCATAATGTATGTATATGTATGTATATAAGGGTAAGTTTCACTCCAACAGCCTGCTGTGGAAGCCAATGTCGGGGGTCGCTCTTGGGAGCCGTACACCCTGCTTTTTCATATACTCACCGGGAGGTTATGAACATAGCCAAAGAGTATGAATAAAGTGGGCAACTTTTTGCCTTCGTAAATCATCGGGTAATGTTCGCGCCGGCTTAAAAATACATACGCATAGATATACCCTGTCGGATAAAACGTATATGCATAACATAATATATACTTGTACTTATATATCTACAGCTTTCTCTCCCTCTATCGTTCCCTCTCGCAGGCGTTTGGCTTTCTTCCTCTTGCCACCTCGTCATTCCTACTCCCTCTTTCTCCCTTTGTCTCCGTTCTTGGGACTTTCCCTTTCATGTCAAATGCATCTTTCAAAGGCAAAAAAAATGAAGGAAGGTCGAGGAACGTTCGTAGCTCGACGGGAAAAATTATCCTCGTCGAGACACTGAAGAATTTATCGGGTAATGATCAGGCCACTTTGTATGCTTTACGAGCTTTTACGACTTAACGTCGGGCAAGTTTATTTACCCGATGTTTCGAAAATTGCTCAATTTTTCTTTCTGGTGCTCCGCATTCCCCTTGAACTTCGCGTGGAGAGGCCATAGTGGCCAAGTACATACAGTTGTTTTTTTGCACCTCGTTTTTATTTTCAAGGTGCAACCTTGTTCCATTTGGCATTCGACTGTGTGAGAATGATTTTTTTTTGCTAATTCAGCCGATTTACTAAATTGCTCAATTTCTCGCGGAAGCTCTCCGACAAGATTGAATTGGAGTTGAGAATGAGCGCGGTAGGGGGTGGTACTTATACACGGCCAGCGTGTCTCTACTTCGCGAAATTAATCAGACCGCTCGGATTCGTGAGATCGGTACTCTCGCAAACGTTTTCATAGCCGCGCGTATACACGTCGCATTCGCCGTGTGGAGTTTCTCCCTCGACACCTGAAAACCCTTAGGTCCCGTCGTTCAACGAATTTCTCTGCCCACCCCAGAGCAAGCCTCCCCTTTTTTGTATTCGTCATTTTCCAATGAGAGAAAAAGCGAGCAATCGCAAAAATCCGCCAGCCATTCGAAGCCAGGACGTTTTTTTCATTCCTCAGGCGTCAATCAAGAAGAGTAAATCCGATGTGAGGAGCAAACGGGCGTGGTGAGCAGAGGGTAGAGCCCGAAAGTGGTCTGGGACAACTCTCTGCTCACTTGGCTGTCCATTTGTCGCTTTTCATCGGTACTCGGGATTACTTTCCATTCGCGTGCTGGTAGCTGAGGAGGCACTGCAAATACAAATGTATTGTTTTTACACACTTTAAGTGTGTAAATCGCTGTAGACACTTTTTACACGTTTTAAGGCGTTACCCCCACTTGTAGCGCAAAAAAGGCCTTTGTCATGATTTTTTTTAAAGAAAACTACAACACTTTTTTAATCGATCAATATACCATCTTAAAGAACACATCTTGAAGAACTTTCAGTAATTTTTTTATTGAAAAATATTACATTGTTTAGTGGCAAATGGCCGTCAATGAAATAATGTTTTTATATACACGGTTTGCGGTGACCAACATTGCGGCGAAGTGGATCATCTGAAAAAAAAATGCGGATGGATTTAGTCAAATATAAGTATAAACTAGTCTTTAATCGAAGGATTTTAAAAAATATTCATTTTTCACAAAATGGCGGACAGTCAAAGTTAATGGTACGATTTTAACGAAAAAAAAAAACGGCCGTTTTTTGGCTATAACACGACCATTTTTTTTCGAAAAAAAAAATCGAACGATTAAAGACTACATTTTTATGTATTAAATAAGCCTGCAAAATTTGAAGAAGATCGGTTCATTAGTGTTCGAGTAATCTTGGTCACCGACTTCAGAAATGCCATTTTGAGAAAAACGCGTTTAAAGTTTCAATTTCAGTTTACACGAAGAAAATATTTTTTTTTTGTAAACTTACATAAAGTCATCTATTCCGGGCCCATACAGAAGTATGGGCCCGGATACTTATACTTCAAAAAAATGCAATAAAAAAAATCGATTTTTTAAAAATCGCAAGTGGGGGTAACCCCTTAACACGTGTAAAAAATTACGGTGTAAAAATAACTTTATTATAATATAGTTATTTTTAACGTGAAAATAAGTTAATAAATAATTCGAAATAAAATAATTGATGCGGTCAAACAACACACTTACGTGTGATATTTTCTTACACGCGTTAAAACGTGTAAAAAATGTCTATAGCCATTTACACACTCAAAGTGTGTAAAAACAACACACTCATTTTTGCAGTATTGTATATACATGGGACGCGTCGGAATAATACATTGAATAACAAAAGGTTTTTATCGTCAGAATATATGCATTTATTGAACCGAACTCGACAGTACTTATACAGGGTGTCCCTCTTATCTCTGACACCCGAAATAACTCGGTAATTATCGACGTCACAAAAAAATGTTCCAGATGAAAGTTGTACGGTGTGAAGGGGGCCATCAAATGCGACCAATTTTTATTATTTCGTTGGAGGCGCTGACGCACAGGAGAGGTCACCTCCACTTTTTAAAATGGAATGGTACTTTTTTTTCAAACATCTTGTGAAGCACCTCAAGCCGCATAAAAAACATTAGGGGCTCAAAGTCGTTCAAGGTCATTCAAGGTGACCTATTAAAACGAAATACAAATCTAAATATCTCGGATCACTGCCAAATATTTGGTAGGGATGCGAAATAATTAAATTTGTATCATCGATACTGACCTTGAATGACCTTGAACAACTTTGACCCCAGATGTTTTTTATACGGCTTGAGGTGCTCCAGAAGCTGGTTGAAAAAAATATACCATTCCATTAAGAAAAGTGGAGGTGACCTTCATAGTGAGTCAGCGCCTCCAGCGAAAAAAAAAATTGGTCGCATTTGATGGCCCCGTTCACACCGTACAACTTTTGTCTGGAACAGTTTTTTGTGACGTCGATCATTACCGAGTTATTTCGGGTGGCAGAGATAAGAGGGACAGCCTGTATATTACTCGGTAGTATGTATGAGAGGTGTCACTGATTTTCTTGTCTTCGCATAGGCTAGGTTCTCATAGAGCTTCGCGATGACGGCCGCTTTTAGCTTGTCGGCGATCGCCTCGAAACAAAAATACGTCACTAAAGATTCAACGCAGCTATCGAGGTTTTGGAAAATAGATTCCAATTTCAGGTTCGTTCACGTGACAAACTCGAAAATGATCTATAAAAGAAACGAAAAGTTATTACCAAATGTGGTCCTCAATTATCCGGTTAATCAATCGATGTCAAATCAACTAATGAGTTTCACGTGATGCCGTAACCAAAGTGATTTTTAGAACATATGATCAATAACTCGCAATTAACACACTTAAGGCCTTAGGCCAGTCTGGAGGCCGAAAAATAGGCTTTATGGGGATTTTTTTTCAGAAAAACTACAAAATAAATCGAGATTACAAAAAAGGGTGTATATCATACATATCAGTGACTGTATACAATAATTTTTTTGAAGCGATTTATTTCAAAATGGCGGCTGTGCAGCGTTAATCTTAGGACTGCATTTTTTAAGTTGGCCGGAAACATAACTCAGACAATTTTCAACCGATTCACTTGAAATGTTGAATATATCTTGGAAAATACGTTGTCTATGCAAGTACGTATGATTTTTTTTCTACATTGCATAGTTCATTTGTGATTAACAATTATCTGACGATTTTTTTTTGGAAGTGAAAGATTTGCCTAAAAAATCATCAGATAATTGTTAATAACTGATGATTATGAAATATAAAACTGAACTAAATATAAAATATAAAATATAAAATATATATTATATTGAATGTAATATATTATAAAATATAATATATAAAAATATAAAATGTAAAATATAGAATATAAAATATAAAATATGAACTATGAAATATAAAAAAACCCTGGGTACTTCCATAGACAATGTATTTTTCAAGATATAATCAACATTTCCAGGGAATCGGTTGAAAATTGTCTGAGTTATGTTCCCGGTAAACTTAAAAAATGCAGTTTTGAGATACACGCTACACAGCCGCCATTTTGAAATTAATCGTTTCAAAAAAATTATTGTATACAGTCACTGATATGTGTGATAAACACCCTTTTTGTAATCTCGATTTGTTTGTAGTTTTTTCTGAAAAAAAATCCCCAAAACCCTATTTTTCGGCCTCTAGAGTAGCCTAACTCCTTAAACTGTGTTGCTTTTTCCCGTGTTATTTTTTCTCGTGTGTTGCTATCAACGTGTGTTGTTTAGTCCAATGTGTGTAAATATGCATCTGGTATATTGATTCTACACGTTTTATGTGTGTTCGAATAAGCGTGTCATTGACGGGGACAGCTACGAATGTGTGTAATAATTTAATGCGTTAAAATTGCACACTCTCGTGTGTAATTTTAACGTATTACGGGTGTTATAATAATAGCGCATCACGTGTCACCAAATGCATAAGTGTCTCAAATCAACCTGGCAACATCTGTCTAGCCTTCATGTTGCATTACTTCTACATACTTTGAACACACGTCAAACACGCCTAGTTTTTGCAGGCTGGAAAATATATCAATGCGTTAGTCCGAAAAAAACGCCATCGAGGAACAGAAAAACCCTACGAGCAGAATATATAGTATAGGTATCTTCTGATATCTCTATAACGCAAAGTTTATATGTTGTTCGGCTACACGAGGCAGAAAAAGAGGATTAGCCAACCGAGCAGGAGAGACACACAGGAGGAATGCGAATGAGGGGTAAGGTTACCCATCTGGTTTTACAATTTTCTCCTGGGTTCTGGGCTTCGATTGTCGTCGTTCGGTTCTGTCAAAGTGGACATGGGTCTGCTATATATTTATCACGGTATCAATCGGACGACAAAGAACGATGGAGGGTTGAACGGAAAATGGTTTGTTTACCCAAGTCCTTGATTGAAAAAACACGTTCTGGTATTTATGATCCAAGCTGGAGGGACTGTGATAACGAGCATCATCGGTTATTGAATTTATTTTCGGTTTTTAACCTTTCGGTCAAAATGGACATTTGGAGATTTTTGAAAAACTTTGTTTTTTTGGATTTTGGACATTGTAGAAGGGTAGAAGAACAGTGTATATGAATATTTGTTCTTTCATTGGGTGCAAGGCCAGTCAAAAGCGCATTGATAATTGCGACGGACGTTACTGTCTCTTTTTCACGATATTCCGAAAATTTGAAAATCATAACAATTTGCTCCTAGTGAAAAAGTGAGCAAATTGATATCGTACGATTAAAAACAAAATCAGGGGCTTTTTCTTCATGTTGAATTCAAGTACGGAAAGTATCCGTCCTAGGCTCCCGGGGACCGACTTCACCCAGGTGCGGATGATCCTGGTCTCCTCTGCATTCGACTCGTTGAATGCTCAAATTTCAAATCAAAAGTTCATCAGATTGTGAGATAAGCTGCTCAAGACCATGAAAAATGCCCAGCTGATAAGAACTTTGAATAATTGTCATCCCTGCGGGACTTCCGTTTTTCGCTCGTTACGGGGACATCCAAGTATCGGAAGGGACCACTGAGTGAAGATTTAAACCACGGTGGGACGAACGGAGACTTGGACCGATGAGAAGAAACAGTGATAGCTAGGAATAAGCGGGTGCCCTAGGGGCGGAAAGATGAGGGTGCACGATCCGGAAATGAGGAGCAGCTTGGAAGCAAGGAAAAATACGGGGTAGGATGAGTAGCAGAAACAACCGAGAGCGCGCTAAAAGATAATCAATACAAGTACTCTTCTGATCTCTCTTATTTTTTTACCACTAGAAAAGGGCGATATCATCGTTTCGCGAGCCCTTCGAAATTCTTCGGTGTTGTGCTTTCTTGAGCTACCAGATCTTCGCGACTCGCTAAAACGCCGACGCTTTCCAATAGGCTTCACCAATCTCGCACTTCTTCGCTCGAAACGTTGGGAACTCCTCATGGTGCCCTTCGTTCCGGTTTTACTCGACCCTTCCTTTTTCTGTGACAACTATGATTATTCGTATCAGGGAATAACGAGTTATGGGAGAAATCGGAGTCAATTTGATGGTTTTATTCTCCACCGTTACAAAATCAATCAAATGTCCGCCATACAGAATCAAGCGATCACACAAAAAGTCGCATCATGCTACAAATGTTATTCCGTTCCGTTATAAGACAGGATCTTTTTTGCTCAAGGGTATGTACAACATCAACATAGCCTCGCAACTGCTCGAACCGAGCTTTCTCACAGACGGTGATGGATGGATAGATGGATGAATGGATGGATGGGTGGATGGATGGATCGATTGGTGGATGGATGGATGGATGGATAGATGGATCGATGGATGGTTGGATGGATGGATGTATGAATATATGGATAGATGGATGGATAAATGAACGGATGGATGGACGGGTCGATAGATGGATAAATGGATGGATGAATAGATGGATGGATGGATAGATGGATGGATGTATGGATATATGGACGGAGAGATAGATGTACAGATGGATGGATGGGTAGATGTATGGATGGATGGATAGATGGATGGATGGATGGATGGATGGATGGATGGATGGATAAATGGACAGATGGATAAATGGACAGATACATGAATGGATAGATGGATGGATAGATGGATGGATGGATGGATGGATGGACGAATGGGTGGATGGATGGATGGATGGATAAATGGACAGATGGACGAATGGACGGATGGATAGATGGATAGATGGATGGATGGATGGATGGATGGATACATAGATGGATGGATGGATGCATAGATGGATGGATAGATTGGATGGATGCATAGATGGATGGATGGACGAATGGTGGATGTATAGATGGATGGATGGATGGGTGGGTAGATGGATGGATGGATGGATAGATGGATGAAAGGATGGATAGATAGATAGATGGATGGATCGATGGGTGGATGGATGGATGGATGGATGGATGGATGGATGGATGGATGGATGGATGGATGGATGGATGGATGGATGGATGGATGGATGGATGGATGGATGGATGGATGGATGGATGGATGGATGGATGGATGGATGGATGGATGGATGGATGGATGGATGGATGGATGGATGGATGGATGGATGGATGGATGGATGGATGGATGGATGGATGGATGGATGGATGGATGGATGGATGTACCTGCACAGTACCTGTTTTTTCATTACCCGAAATATCTGATTACATGTTCAATGCCATGAGATAGTTGCACTTTGTGTAATATCTGTAGATTTTTAAGATAAACAACAGGGCTCGGAGAATTTCGTGACGCAGAGCTTGAATACTTTGCCCTGAATATTATTCCTTTCTGAGAAATCTCTGTTCGAACATTTCAGCCATCTCTCTCGCCCTCATGTGTCACGTGATACATCTTCTACTTCGCCCCAAGCTAGAAAGATGAAGAGGAAACGATAGCTTGTTTTCACTCATCTGATGACTTTCCGTCCACTCTAAACATTTATTCTCGATGCTGTAAAATCGACCACTTTGCTCTTACATACTTTTCTATCTTGCTTTTCAAGTAGACTGAGTTTGGCTCTCGTGTGAATGTTGCAGTGCCACAGCCCTTTTCCACAATAGCCCTTGGCAAGTTGTTGGACGAACATTTCCAATACATACCCCGAGATAGGTTCGCCGCTAAAGTATTCCGTTTTATACTGACCCGAGAAAATCTTGCGATCGTGGTACGGAAATTGTTCTTGCTCGGGGCTGAACGGGAAATGTCCCGAGTAATGTAAAAACGAGGTACAAAGTGGATGAGTCCCTCTTCGCGTTTGCTCATGAGTCACCATGTACCAGTATGCGGACGCAAGCGTAAAACCAGACAGGAGGGACACCAGAGACGAGAACGAATGCAAACGTGCTCGTACACTCGTTGACTTGAGTATATATACATATGTATCAGGTGTGTAAGTATGAAACCGGAATTTTTGTGCAGAAAAAACACGTTTATTGTAATGATATGATACAAATAACTGGAGATGGCTTCTCGGGTCACCTTTAACTGATCCGCCAGTTGTTGTTGTGTTTGAGCGTCGTCTTCGTCCAACAAGGCTTGCAGGTCAGCGTCTTCAAACTTTTTCGGTGGTCTTCCACGTTCTTCGTTCCTCACGTCAAAATCGCCACTTTTGAACCGTTTGAACCACTCGAAACACTGTGTTTTACCGAGAGCATGCTCACCAAACGCCTCCACAAGGATTCGATGCGATTCGGCTGCGGTTTTCTTCAGATGAAAACAGAAAAGTAGTGCTGTCGGCAAATCGTAATTTGTTGGCACAAAACTCGACATGTTTATCTCTAATAAACTAATGCTACTGAATGAAACTCGTGTTATTGTGAGTTGGAAATCTTTGTCGGATATCAATACAATAACAAGACACCGCTAACGTGATGTGTCGGTAACTGCATCGACATCTAGCGCCACCTATGGGCAAATTCCGGTTTCATACTTACACACCTGGTATACAGGGTGTCCTGCTATGAACGAATAATCCTGCAACTGTCGATAGGTCAGATCATGTCCTACTATATTTCAGTCTTGACAAGATAGGTCAGATCGTGTCCTAACTGGAATTTCAGTTTAGTAAGTCCCACGGTTTTCGAGATTTTCGGCGTTATGTTATTTTTTTTTAGATCATCTGCTTTTGGTTTTTCGCGTGCCATTTCTACAAATTATATAAATCGAAAATAACCAAGCAATTTTTTCAAGTAATCGGCGCGATTTGCGTAGTGCATTTTATTGTTCGAATTGGTTTGTATGAAAATTCTGCATCACTTTTTTCATAAAGTTTCCTTAACAGTTAAGGTTAAAAAGAAGACTTTTCCAGATAATAAAAATAACCAAGAGTATTTTTCAAAGAACCGGGCAAAAAAAGTTATCATTTGTAGAAATGGCATGCGACAAACCAAAAGCAGATGATTTTTATCTCGAAAACCGTGGGACTTTTACTAAAATGAAATTCCAGCATATAGTAGGACATGATCTGACCTATTAACAGTTGCAGGATTATCCATTCATAACAGGACACCCTGTACATATATATATACCTTGTGGGGGGTCGAATTCAAGATAGCGAGCAAAATACCGTAGCCGTCACAAGCGAGAGCAACACGACCCCTGTATTTCAGAGTGAGAATCGAATTTCCTGAGGTCTCTCTCGGGAGCGCTCGCTTTCGGTACAGCTAAAAGTTCGAAAGGAGCTACCGGACCAGAGGGAGCTCCGAGACGGCCAAGAATTGAGGAAATAAAGGAAAGATCCTCGCGGTCGAGCTCGAATCTAATTCGACCTAGGTCGTCGGAAGACCCAAGGACGACAAGGCATGAGACAAAGAACGAGACGAGGGATCGTGCCAAGGATTTGGAGACACGCTGGGGAAGATCACTGGAATTTCAACGTATACCGGGCGTGTGGAAATTTCTACTGGATTTTGAGTGGCTCCTCTTGCATACCGGCGCCTTATAGTAGATATTGCATTATTGATCAGACGCGAAACACGAGTAGCAACGTTTACGAGCGAAAATCCGAGAGGCAAAGAGAGAGAGAGAGAGAGAGAGAGAGAGAGAGAGAGAGAGAGAGAGAGAGAGAGGTTGGAATGCGAACCCCTAGTGTATTTCAAGTGCCATCTCATTCCTTCGGAATACATCTCCGTCCTTCCCTTTGCATATCTTCATCCAACCACTTGCGATACACGTGTGAGATGTAGGGATACGGTTCGTAATTATCTCTGGAGAATTTCGCAATAAAGCTGTGAAATTCTGCCGCTTATCTCGTGCTACAAAGACTCCAGAAGAGAAACAAATCCGGGAGCTTGTGACGGGAAAAAAGTGAAATTAAAACTTGCTCATTTATAAATCATACGCTCAAAAGCAGGCCAAAATTCATCCTTTCTCTCAAATTGAGAGGTTAGGGTCAATCAGGAGGCCAAAAACACCTTTTTTATTATTTTTTCAAGGCTGGTTTATTTATTATCAAACCAGTAATTTTTCAATAAAATAATACATGTTTGAAGAAGTTACCGTAATTTTTTCATGACAACATATTGATTTTCAGCCGAGTTGTAAGTGATCTTCGACATGTCGAAAAAAAGGCGTTTTGCGGTGTACACAGCTGCTCAAGACTGGATCATCCGTAATAAAAAAATCTTCAATGGAATCATTAGTTAACAGCATTAACTTCCTGGTGGACGAAGGGTTTGGGGTAATTTTGATTTTTTTTAAATAGCGCGTGTGCAAATTTTTTTTTATTCGCTGAAAAGAGTGGTTCATTTTTCGGCTGTAAAAAAATGCATCGTACTAAAAAATCCTTCGTCCATCCGTGAGATTATTGTATCTTATAAGTAATCAAAATTTGAAAGCAATCGGATAAACGGTTCTCGAGAAAGCTTGTACACCGCCTCGAAAACGTTGTTTTGAGAAAAAATGCGTAAATAGATTTTAACGAAGATTTTACGTGCAGATAACATTTTTTCTCTTGTACTTACATAGTGTCATCGATTCCGGGCCCATGTAATGAACATTTTGCCTCTAGCAAAGAACATCACTTCAGTGTCCGCCTTTGACTGTGTTGAAACTCATATATCTGATAAAGTATCGAAAACTATTAGACACGTATTTTTTTTGATCTGCGGAAAACGTTTTTAGATGAGAAATTACCCTCAAAAAAGACGTTTTACCCCTTAATTTAATTTTTGTTCAATTATTTTATATGATGGTTTTTCCATCACTTTACATTAGAAGAATCTTTATTTTTGCTTCAATGAGATCAGTGGACTGCTTGTGGGCGAAACTGCAAAACCACCCCAGGACACACCTTTCTTCGAGGGGTGGTTTCCCCCCTTAAAACCGTTGTTCCGCAGATAAAAAAAAATACATATCTAATATCTTTCAATGCTTTACCACATTTATGAGTTTCAACAAAAACGACGGCTGACACGTAAGTGATGTTCCTTGTAAGTATGTATATCAAAGTTTTTCACAATAGATTCACCTTAGGTATGCTGAAAGACCCTTATAATACCTTTCTGCGTCGAGCGCCGGCTGCGGCTTTAATACCTGCTCGAGACCGCTTCTTAAAGTTGCTAATTGACCCTAACCCCTTAAACAGTACTTTGAGGAAAATGTTTTGGGTTCCACCAATCAATATTTTCGTCTAAACAAGTTTAGGCGTTGCCACATCTGTGTGGCTTACGAAAAAATTAAACTTTTTGGGGATTTTTTTTTTGTGAATACTAATAAAGCAATCAACATGAGGTTTGAAGGGTCATTCCTACGTGTGTTGAGGTATGCGGGAAAAAAATTTTTATGAAAAGAAATACAAATTGGCGGCTCAGTTGCAGTTTAACTGTAGGAGCGTTTTTTAAAAGCTCTGCTAGAGGAAGCATAACTTTATGCATCAGCACTTAGAAGCAAAGAAAAATAAAAGTCGTCATTTACATTACTTTTGTATCCAAAACGACGGCATTGGAATCAACTGCACATATTGTTTGTCCGAAATGAATGTTAAAATACTGAAGAAGTTAAGGGGTTACCCCCACTTGCGATTTTGAAAAAATCGATTTTTTTTTATTGCATTTTTTTGAAGTGCAATTTGAAGTGCAGTTTTTTTGATGCCCGGAATAGATGACTCTATGTAAGTTTACAAAAAAAAATATTTTCTTCGTGTAAACTGAAATTGAAACTTTAAACGCGTTTTTCTCAAAATGGCATTTCTGAAGTCGGTGACCAAGATTACTCGAACACTAATGAACCGATCTTCTTGAAATTTTGCAGGCTTATTTAATACATAAAAATGTAGTCTTCAATGGTTCGATTTTTTTTTTCGAAAAAAATGGCCGTTTTATAGCCAAAGAACGGCCGTTTTTTTTTCGTTAAAATCGAACCATTAACTATGACTGTCCGCCATTTGGTGAAAAATGAATATTTTTTAAAATCCTTTGATTAAAGACTAGTTTATACTTATATTTGACTAAATCCATCCGCATTTTTTTTTCAGATGATCCACTTCGCCGCAATGTTGGTCACCGCAAACCGTGTATATAAAAACATTATTTCATTGACGGCCATTTGCCACTAAACAATGTAATATTTTTCAATAAAAAAATTACCGAAAGTTCTTCAAGATGTGTTCTTTAAGATGGTATATTGATCGATTAAAAAAGTTTTGTAGTTTTCTTTAAAAAAATTCATGAAAAAGGCCTTTTTTTGCGCTACAAGTGGGGGTAACGCTTTAAATATTAAGCACATTAAGAAGACGCCATTTGGTACATGATTCTTTTAAAACCGCAAAATCACCCCTTGACATACAAGGGGTGGTCGCACCCCTTAAAACAGTAGTTCCACGTAAAAAAATGTATGTAGTAGTTTTTAATGCTCTACCATATACGTTAGTTCGAAAACAATCGAAAGCAGACGTCGAAGTGTTAGCTATATGCTGAAACATTACGAAACCAAGACAACTAAAAATACCTGGCGTGTGAAAGAGAGAGTGGAAGTACGTGCGTGTCCCACGTCATTTAAAAAGTTGGCGCACAATAGCTTTTGCAGCAGCCAACCCGCGCTCCGCGCGTCGTCGCACGGCCGGAAGTCAACAGTCGGCCATCTTGGAAACCGGAAGTGCATTCTAAATATGTCGTGAAATGTGTATACGATTTTCTCTCTGTCACCTGCAGATACTTTCGCGATTTCACCGCTGCTCTCTTATTTCTCTGAATTCCGCGACTGTATACGAGCAGACTGTACAATGAAAATTGTTGCCTCTTCCTTGGGCTTTTGACTCCCCGGAAGATATTTCACTATTTTTCAGACTCAACGCTGCTCCGCACCCCTCTCTTTCTCCGTCTGTTTGTCCGTTTGTCTCGGCCTGTCTCGCTCTCGTCATCCCTCGATCTCTCGAAATAGAATATTCGACAACACACTTCACATGCGTTCATAACGAACCCACAGCCACGCCTTCCTCTATTACGACTGCAAAAGACCTTAAGGGGCTACACCAGTGTGGACGCTGAAAATTTGAGTGATTTTCGGGAATTTTTTGGAAGAAAAGTACTCAATTAAATGTTTCGGAAAATTAAGAATATATTTGGCTATATTTGACCTACATTTCATAATTTTTTCATAGAAAAATATTGAGATCCCAGCGGGTTATGCGCTGCCTTCGGAGGCGCAAAAAAAAGTTCCTCCACTGCTGACATGATTCCGGCCGATTGAGTAGTTGAAACCGAAAAAAGAAATAATGTCGTTAAGGCGTTACCCCCACTTGTAGCGCAAAAAAAGCCTTTTTCATGAATTTTTTTAAAGAAAACTACAAAACTTTTTTAATCGATCAATATAACATCTTAAAGAACACATCTTGAAGAACTTTCAGTAATTTTTTTATTGAAAAATATTACATTGTTTAGTGGCAAATGGCCGTCAATGAAATAATGTTTTTATATACACGGTTTGCGGTGACCAACATTGCGGCGAAGTGGATCATCTGAAAAAAAAATGCGGATGGATTTAGTCAAATATAAGTATAAACTAGTATTTAATCGAAGGATTTTAAAAAATATTCATTTTTCACAAAATGGCGGACAGTCAAAGTTAATGGTTCGATTTTAACGAAAAAAAAACGGCCGTTTTTTGGCTATAAAACGGCCATTTTTTTCGAAAAAAAATCGAACGATTAAAGACTACATTTTTATGTATTAAATAAGCCTGCAAAATTTCAAGAAGATCGGCTCATTAGTGTTCGAGTAATCTTGGTCACCAACTTCAGAAATGCCATTTTGAGAAAAACGCGTTTAAAGTTTCAATTTCAGTTTACACGAAGAAAATATTTTTTTTTGTAAACTTACATAGCGTCATCTATTCCGGGCCCATACAGAAGTATGGGCCCGGATACTTATACTTCAAAAAAATGCAATAAAAAAAAATCGATTTTTTCAGAATCGCAAGTGGGGGTAACCCCTTAAACTGGAAAGTATTTCCTGTACACTGACGTAGGATTTTCGAAAAATATCAAAATCTAACAAAATCGCGTAGTTATGAAAAAAGTCTGTTTTCTTGTCGATAAAATGGTCATTTTTTTAAATGCCAAATTGTCAATTTTCATCCAATCAAAAATATCATACGTCATTGTAGAGTAAATATATTCAAGATTACTCAGTTCAAATTTCGAGTCAATCGGATAATTGCTTTTGAGTTACAATGTCAGTAAATTTGAAAAAATCTCATTTTGAGAAAAATGTGTTTAAAGATTTAACTATTGATTTTTGCAAGATAAAATTATATTGACATAAATGATAATGATATTCTTGAAAGTATAAACTGTCGAAAAAAGTAAACGAAAAATCGATTTTTTGAAAGTGTCACACTGGTATATTAAATTCGTCTGGCGCTGCTGAAGGGGAACGTTGCGGATTCGTGATCTTTCTGGATGTAACCTTCGGAGGGTGGAAATAAAACGACTTCATATGGCTGTGCGGCCTCGTGGTGTGCTGATGTGCTGCCTTTCTCAGCCATCAACGAGCGGGGGTGTCGGTTACGAAGTGACAAACAACACGAGGGTGTTGCAAGGTGTGTCCAGAAGTATAATAGTAGACTATACAGTCTATAGCCTACCATGATTGCCAGCTACATCTTGTACAGACGAGGAGTCAGGAGATCAAAGTTCAAGCAGAATTTCGAGTGCCAGGCGAGACGAAAGTCTTTTTGGCAACGTCGAAAATCAAGACTCACGCTTCTAGTGGGACATGCTTTCGTGAACGTGTCTTTAGTCTCTGCGGTGGATGGCGACTGCGAAGAAATATGTAGCCTAGGTCATGAGGGCGTGAAGCATAAAGTTGTGCGTTGCTCACTTACGAGTCTATGCCTTTGGTGCCTCTTCACTTTTCTTCTTTCTTCACAATGCTGTTTTCCCTCTGCACCCCTCAACTATACCCCTGTCAGCCTCTCCATCTTGGCAATTTTTTCTGAAGCCACTGGTGCAGGCTGGAGTTTTGGGAAGTAGTTAAAAAAAATGACAACGTAGAAAGGAACGTGGCATCACGGTGGGTCGCGTCTTATTTATTTATTAGACGAGAGACGATGATGAAGGACGAAGCGAAAAAAGACAAAAATGCATCAGGACCATCCTTCTCGTCGCGACGTCTCGGCATAACTTTATAAAATTGCGTTATCACCCGATATTTCCATAACTTGCTACTTTGGCGCTTGCAACAGACGCTGTTGTCGATATCGTGCACCGTACAGGAAGAAGCTGTGAAGCGTCGCTCGGTGTGTATTTTCGTGGTATCGCGAGGCCTCGTTGGAAGCTCACACACTCCGTTGTCGATGATCGAATTATCCTCCGTGGAAAGCGTAACGACGCTCTGGGATCTGATCCGTTGGGGCGATGTTCATCCGAGAAGACTTCAGTACTTGTCAAGAGCAACGGAATAAATTAATGGCGTTGTGCCTAGTTGTAAAAGTAAAAAAAAACTTTGTTCAAAATCAATACATTTTGACGGTATATCATCTTATAAATTTTCGCTGAAAATTTCACAGTGATCGGATCCAAATGGACAGATTTTTAGGCTGTTATGTCGACACCCATTGGAACGCTCCGAGTCTCGTTCGAAACTTTAAGGGGTTACCCCCACTTGCGATTTTGAAAAAATCGATTTTTTTTATTGCATTTTTTTAAAGTGCAATTTGAAGTGCAGTTTTTTTTTATGCCCGGAATAGATGACTCTATGTAAGTTTACAAAAAAAATATTTTCTTCGTGTAAACTGAAATTGAAACTTTAAACGCGTTTTTCTCAAAATGGCATTGCTGAAGTCGGTGACCAAGATTACTCGAACACTAATGAACCGATCTTCTTGAAATTTTGCAGGCTTATTTAATACATAAAAATGTAGTCTTTAATCGTTCGATTTTTTTTCGTTAAAATCGAACCATTAACTTTGACTGTCCGCCATTTTGTGAAAAATGAATATTTTTTAAAATCCTTCGATTAACGACTAGTTTATACTTATATTTGACTAAATCCATCCGCATTTTTTTTCAGATGATCCACTTCGCCGCAATGTTGGTCACCGCAAACCGTGTATATAAAAACATTATTTCATTGCCGGCCATTTGCCACTAAACAATGTAATATTTTTCAATAAAAAAATTACTCAAAGTTCTTCAAGATGTGTTCTTTAAGATGGTATATTGATCGATTAAAAAAGTTTTGTAGTTTTCTTTTAAAAAATTCATGAAAAAGGCCTTTTTTGCGCTACAAGTGGGGGTAACGCCTTAAACGCTCTCTTCTCGAAGTACGTTTTCAAAGTCAGTGAGCAAAATATCACAAAAACTACTGAATAGATCTTTCAATGATTTTGATGGCTTCTTCTAGATGTGAAAATATAGTATTTGGTCGAAGGTATTTTTTCCCGATGTATACTGTCGATTTCATGAACGAAAAATGCCCATTTTTCGCAAAAATCATGGCTCGCACTTTGAACACGGGCCATTCTTTTATTTCGATATTTCGGAAATTCCTTCAATTAAGGCCTTACGTCACAGTAACGGGTATTAAATTACATGCGAATTTAACAATTTTTTTTCGTATGAAAAAGCGATTCACTCACAAAATTAATTACACATCTACTTAGTAGGTACAAGCTGTTGGAAAAAATATATATTTTTTTTTTCGATGTACAAAATGGCCGACTACTCGAAACTTCTCGAAACACCTTTTTCCAATTGGCGTGACAATTAACTTAAAAAAGTTTCACTCGATTTACTTCATACTTAAAAGTTATGTTCCTTATTGCATTTCGCAGAGAAGTACGTACAGAATTTCTGGTTAATCGAAAACTTTTCATTTTATGAGTAGTTATAACGAAATTTTTTACTGAAAATTCATTTTTTAAGTTCTACCTACAACTTTTGAATAAAACTATATTTTTTTAAATTCCGTACGTACTTCTCTAGGTATTCTAATATAGTTTGACGAGAAATTTTGTTTTTTGTTCTAGGTAAAAAAATGGGATGCTAAATGTCACGCCGTGGAGCGCCTAAAAAAAGCTAACAAAAGAAAATATTAGTAGTCGGCCATTTTGTACATCGAAAAAAAAACAAATTCTAACAGCTTGATATTCATACTAAATAGATGTGTAATTAATTTTATGAAAGAATGACTTTTTCGTAAGGAAAAAATTGTTAAATTCGCACATGATTTTATACCCGTTACTGTGGCCTAACCCCTTAATCATAGGATAAACTAATATACTAAAGAATTGTGTTCGATTTTTAAAAATTAGTTTAGAAGGGTTCTGAAGACCTCACCGCAAAAGAAGTTTATGAGAGGTGCCTCTTGGACGTCAGCCTTTAAATCTATTATAATTAAATATTTTACAACCAAACAATTACAAAGTGTTCTTCAGATGATACTTTTTTAAATACCTAATTTTTGTAGAAATTTATCATCACGATTTTCAAACAAAAAAAATCCGAAACATGAACTGTTTTTGACTGTCACAACTAGACATAACCCCTTAATGGAGATAGCCCAGTAAGATGAAATAGTTGGATTAACCGTATCAAATTTAAACTCTTCGGGAGCGCCCTTGAACGTGGTCGAAGGAAAAATATTTTTAAATATTTATTTACTCATGGGTTTTTCGCAGTAAACAATATTCCGTATAGCTCCGAAAAAACGCAACATTCGATTTGCAGTGTTTGCCTTATTTCTACTAATTGTAAGCAACGCGTAACTTTTTCCCCCAAGCTGCCAACATCTAAACGCGCTACTACTAATCAATTTGCCAATTGGTCATTACATATGTAATAATTCGTCCCGACTTTTCAGTCGCTTGTCTGCCGTACCATGTCTTTTTGCCAAACGGAAAACGAAGTGTTGACCTTCACGCCGGGATTTCCGGTGGTCTCGAAGGATTCTTCATTCCCAGCCACAGTTCATTTCCATGTCTCATTCTTCGTTGTTCCACCAGTCGTTTCAATAATCATGTGTTCGCAGCGAGCCGTAAACGTTTTTACTTGCAAAGTCACCGTTTCCCTTTTAGAAGATATGCCAGTTAGGTCTGTCTTTGACGACAAGACACAGGGCTTGGTTAAAGCGTCGACGCGGAGAGGCCACTCTCCCCTGGTAGCCTTTGGGATGAGACGCTTCTTACTAGATTCAAGCCCGCTTCCCCATCACTTCTTCCCCGTCCCGGTCGGTGTCTTTATGCCGCAGCAGCTCCCGGTACGCCTTTATCTTCGAATAACCATTTCCTAAAGCTCGTACCACCAGACACCGCCCTCAGCCTAGCAGAAGAACATCGTGACCATTCATACATGGTGATCGTGACGACAAGGCAAGCCGAGATCTCCTTGCACATAGCCACTACTCTTTGTCTCCTCCACCAGCAAGTTCTCAAACAGCACCAGCCTCGATTTTCGTGCATACCCCATTATGTGATTGCCAGCATCACTCTACACACCCCCAAACCAGACGCCTATGATATCCAGAAGGGCCATTCCTTCCGAGGATGGGCGCACATTTGTGGTCTTGATCATCTTCACGGAATCACTACATCCAATTACAGTACTCGAACTCCAGGATCTCAAAATCAAACCTACGTCATGTGATTTGGTCAGACGAAAAGTCTAAATCATACCTAATTCCAGATTACCGAAGTAAATATAAAATTAGTCGTACCTACGTAAAGTAATAATTAACAAGTAGCAGAGCGCAGCAGACAACACTGCTGGTTTGCGCTTTCACTGGAGCAGGAGTAGCACGAAAACGGTTACCACCTTTGTTGGCAGAGTTTACCCTCTGTGGTGGACGTTTTGCCATTCTGGGTGTATGGAGACCCGAGACGACACCAGCACTGTGGCGTATCTCGAAGTTCGATGTTTGCTCAGCTTGATTCATACCCCCTTCACCGGGACTGCCCCCGGCAAGCTTCACCGGGGCTTCCGATTCTCCCCAGGCTCTTCTCTACGTGTACCTTCTACTATACCCTCGGTTACATCCATTCGCCCTGTATAGCCAGCTCACCGTATGCCTAACGCGTGTCCCATCCCTTTCTCTGGCCCCTCTCTGGCCGCTCAGCCAAGCTGAGGGCTATCCGCTTAGGAACACGCGAGCGGAAAAAGTTTCTCCATGAGGTGTTCGGATGCCCAAGCTTCACTGGAGAAAACGATCACGCGGAGGAAAAACAAATCATTATCCATTTGTTCCTCGGGTACACCATTTCCTGGATGATAAGGCAAGAAAACTCACACGTAAGGGCTGTTTCACCGTCATCACTTATGTGCATCATTTATTTTTGCCTCCCACCGCAAATCGGTCAGATTGTTTGCTGTGAATCAAATAATATCCCCTTGCGTCAGAGAGAAACATCACTAAGAACTTCCTTTCCAGTACCACCATCTAAGTATCTATTATATCTTGCGAACGTTCTTGGCAGATGTGATATTTAGGATCTATTTGCTGCTCGTTGATTATGGAGGAAAACGCACACCCGCATTCATGTACGCATTGTCCAGGCCAGAGGCATCCCACAATGATCCATCGCATGAAATAGTCCAGGGTTGTATTGGTCGGCATACAGCTTTGGGTATACGCGAAAACCGACCATCTCCACCGATTCCACTGCTGGCTCTCGCACGGAGTTTATAGAGGCGAATGGGGTAGGTAGAGGGCGGTAGAAGTTGAGAATGGAGAGTCTCTCGTGGGTTTGCCAAGAACAATATTCGCATAACGTAAGTCCGAAATGGCTCGGGCTGACGGTCGTTCATCCTGAAGTTGTCGAGGTCTGCTGAGGGGGTAGACTCGGATATGCGGCGAGGATATTTCAAGATGAGAACCCAATAGACGGAGTAAGCTGACAGTCAGATGTGGAAACGAAATGCGATTTGCATGTGATTAGACCTGTCAGCGATCTGAATTTCAAGGACATTGGAATTATGTTAATCATTACAATCATAGATCATTGATTTTGTATGAGGTTCGATGCAGCAACTCTATTCTTTCAAGAATTCCACACATGGTGAATTGATCATGATAAACGTCGACGGATGATTCATTTATTCTTCAGCTGCACGAGTATTTTTTAATTCTGGTGGCTAATTCTAGAGCCTCTGAAGTACCGGACAGATCCTATCACAAAAGTCGATGTTGCAAAGTAGTATGATATTCTTAATTGTCGGAGTAGAAAGATAAGGGAGGGTGCGATCGTTCTTCCTCAATGTGTGCACAGTAGGGTGGCCTGATGGCAAATGCGAGAAAGCAGAAAGAAACCTATTTCTTCGGTAGCCTCGTCGTGCTTTGGCCCTGCAATATTCCACCGAACAGGGTGGATGGAAAAGGCTGGAGTCAGAGGAAGACCAGATGGTAGGTCGAGTTATGGAGGACCGGAAGAAAGGTGCCAGCTTAATTTGAGCTAATTAAGGAGTGCCAATTATAAGTTGACAATCTACCGGCGCGGAGATAAAGGGGATGAGAGAAATGGAGTTCGGGAACTGGTAGGTATGAGGACAAACGTCGCGATGAGGCTACGGCAAGCGGAGTGTTTTTGCAATCGTTGTTTCCGCGTAGAAAGCTCTGTTGGTCTTCGCTCTTACCATTTATCCTTGCTTGAATCTTATGTCTGAAATATTCCACCCTCTCACATCTCTCGCGCTTCGAGCAAAGATTCTACAATAAGTTGGCGGCTATTTACACGATTTACCCGAATCTCGACTGTTCAAACAATAATTACGGCCATCATAATGTCTTTCGCGCTCGATCAAACTGCAATTTGCGTTGACAGTGAATTTGGCGAGCTCTTCCAACGCTGACTCGTTACAAGTGACGATGGAATTAATCCCGTATAAACCACATCAAATTGAAGGTTCATGGTAATACTCGGCCTTAGGCTGGATTGAATGATAAACCATCTGAAATGTCGATCACCACTTTCGTCAATTCCTTTCTCACTTAAAACCGGGATGCTAACAAGCAAAGTTCAAATTGTTCGAATAATGAACAAACTTGCTGATCGATTCTGAAAACCGCAACGAACAATCACGAGGGGGTCTCCGGCATATTCGTGATCAGAGTTAACTGTGCTGGGAACATGATTCTCCATGGACATGCGATCGACCGAGATGGGTCATTCTCTCGTTATAACGAGGTCAGAATGTTTTGCGGATGTAACAGAGTGTCGAATACTCAGCTGATTGAAAAACGGTCATTGCGATAGCGAATCTAGGGCAAAAATAATATTCAATATTGAAAAAATATGATGACGCGAAGAAACACAGATTTGAACAATTTGTGAGAAGTAAACACATCGTTACGTTACATTGCATGGTTTTTAAAAAACTGACTTGCAGCTATGTAAATAGATTTTAGACAAACCTACGATTTTAGAAATTCTGCGATTTTAGAAACTACTATTTTAGAAAATCTACGATTTTAGAAGAACGGTGGTAAAATCTTCGATTTCAGAAAACCTACAATTGCATCATATATCTCAAAAATCTATGATAAAATCATGAGTATTAGAATTCTACGATTTTAGAAACGCTACTATTTTAGAAAATCTACGATTTTCGATGATCTGGGGTAAAATCTTCGATTTTAAAAATCTATGATAAAATCATAAATTTACAAAAATCTACAATAATATCATAAATTTCAGAAAATGTATGATAAAATTATAGGTTTACTATTTTAGAAAATCTACTATTTTAAAAAATCTAAGATTGCATCATACATCTAAAAAAATCAATGATAAAATCATGGATTTTAGAAAATCTTTGATAAAATCATAAATTTTCGGACATCTACGATTATATCATAGGTTTTAGAAAATTTATGATAAAATCATAGATTTAGAATAATAGAAAAGCTGCTACAAAAATAAAGTATAGAAAATAGATAGACTTTTTCGAGTCCACTTAGGATGTCTTCAGAGAACAGCGTTAATCCAAATTGTTCACGTACAAAATGAAGTATCGCTTTTAGGATAATCGGTGTTTTTATGCATCAGTGTAGCCTCGGTCTCGTCAAGAACGCTGCCTCTTTACATCTGCGAAAGTATAGATCGAGACGTTAATTTTTCAAGAAGCTCCGGCAAAAATATGCGCAACCCGAGGCGGGAATCTTTTCGTTCTCGTACCCAGCCAGGGTAATAATACAATTTGTGGAAGTAAGTCCACGAAGGGGCCATTCGTCATTGTCAGTTGTTCGAGTTCCGTGCTTCACCGGTACGGTATACGGCTGAGCCACTCTACACCCGGACCAAAGCGTCGCCGTTTTTGTATGCTTTTAACAATATTGTACGAGAGACGCTCCTTGTATACCTCGTCTTCGGGCACTTCCTTCTACACATTATCCTTTATCCTGTTAACCTCCGTCCGATCCATTTTTCCCATGGTCCGTGTACGATTTCTCTTAGTTGATCACACGGTTTTCTTACCCCTTGCCACCTTAAATGTCACTCCGTAGACAATGCTTTTCCCAACCACGGCAATAACATCCCTTGGAGCCATTACACCAGATAAAAGCTTGTCCCATATTCCTATAGTTTCAGCCGTCACTGACGTCTGACAAGGAACATCACTTTGCTGTCCGCTTTCGATGTTGCGGAAACTCATGCATATGGTAGAGCATTAAAAACTATTAGACACGTACTTTTTATCGAATAAAACATTGTCGTAAGGGGTGAAAGCATCCTTAAAAACGTTTTTTAGCCGATAAAAAACACGTATCTAATAGTTTTTGATGGTCTACGATATACATGAGTTTCAATCAAATCGAAGACCAATGTGGTGTTCCTTGAAAAAGAACCGTATTTCGCGACCAAGGTATTGATCATTTGGATCTCATGATATTTTTAACTATTTACAAAATGTTTAATATCTCGTTTTTCCCTATTCTTTATAAAAATTCTAATGAAATCTTTCTCATTCTCTCTCTGCTTCAGGTAAGTGATGGAAGACGACCAAATCCATGCTCCGCAAGGAAGTTACATGTTAACGAGGTCAACCTGGCCTTGGTCATGAAATCGGTCAACAGGTTCGTTCTTATCTATTTAAAAATAAATAAAAAACGTATCCGCAACGGAAAACGTTTTTGTACTCTCCACGTATATGACTACATATTTTAACTTGCAATGAACTTACTAGTACTCGTTAACTATGTCCACAAAATGAAGCTTTTGACCATTATGCAACAAATGTAACTATAGAATGAGATTTTCGACGAATCAGATAAAAATGACGACCATCCTTCTGCTGATAAACGAACATTCCATACAAAAATGCTGTGTAATATTCAATCATTTTTTTGCGTAAAAATGACATTATCCAATTTACACCAAGCGTAATTGAATCAAATATACAAAAAGTTCTTCAGAAAGGGTCTTTTTTCAATAGACACTGCTTTCAAAGTGCAGCTTATGCTCAGCAGAGACTATATATTTGTTTCCACTTTTTATCACTTCTGGACCATGTTGGATTGATTTTCAGTAAAGTCCATTGCACAAAGATTGTGCATCGAAGATTTGACAGCGACGACTGTATGAATTTCATAATTCATGCTCGCCAATCCCGGATCAGAAAATTAAAAAAAAACATACTTGAAATCTGTCATGAATCAAATTCACTATGAAAAGATTAATGAATGATACACGAGTGATCATTGCAAGTGATAAATGAATGATTCTCTCAAAACGCCTCTTGACACCTCCGTCAATTGCCATGAGGATTTTATTTGCGGACTCCTCGTCAGTCAACAGTACGTTATGCTTCGCATGTACAGCAAAGCCTATACCGAAACAGCCCGAGCTGAAAACCAATTCGGTGTAACAGCGATTCCTCTCTTGCGATGTGTATGCGTGCGTTTGTATTGCAACGCCCGCCCGAGCTATATATCCATATTTATACGTGTATACGTGCTGGGTATTTTTTTTCATCGTCCGACCCTCGGGGTCACATTCGCAACACTGATCTCCAATCTCGTCTCGGTCGGTGGCATTCGGCAGAGAGTGGGGCAAAATATGAAAGCTCGCGCCCAACAACGAACAGGACGATATTCGTCATCCAACGTCGTGCGTGCACTGTTGGTTAGAATTGAAAAAAATACGCGGCGAAATCTCGGAGCCCTATAGCACTAGAGGAAGGCTGGAAAAATCAATTTCTGTAGTCTTTTCCCTTTTCGTGCACCTCTGTACATTGATAATGATAATGATGATGACAATGACGATGACGATGATGATTATGATGGGAATAATGATAATGATGATGATGATAATGATGACTATGATGAAAACTATGATAATGATGACAATGAAGATAATGATGATAATGATGACAATGATGATAATAATGATAATGATGACAATGATGAACACGATGATAATGCTGATAATGATGATAATGATGATAATGATGGTAATGATGCTAACCACGATAACGATGATAATTAGGGTAATGCCGATAATGATAATAATGATGATGATAATGATTCTGATGATGTTAATGATACTGATGATAATGATGATAATGATAATAATGATGATAACGATGATAATGATGATGATGCCATTCAAATCGCGAGCATCTTGAACGTGAATGAAGTTAAAAAATTCACGCCAATATAGAATTCCACCCAAGTGACTGCGGAGCACCAAAAGCGATACAACGAAAGAAGCCGAATACGAAAGATCCAAGATCAGCATTATCCAATGCAGAAAAAGAAAAGCAGCAAACTTTTTTACTCATTGTAGAACATTTTCCTCGTCCCCAATGTTCCTTTTCCGCTTGAATCAACCTCTGCTATAATTAAGATGACACGAGAAAGGTGTTCCTTCGTTCTTAATCCCAGGATTGTCTAGATATTCCTGATGTGGCTGTTCAAGTACCACGGTTCTCCAATGCCTGCAAAAATAAGAAGAGTGCCTGCAATAGAACCCTCTACCGTGGACAAAGCAAAAACAAGAACAGCTCCCGCAACAGAACCCACTACGAAGAAAAAAGGCAAAAGCAATGTGGAAGATGTAGATGTCTTTGTGGTATGAAAGCGCAATGGTACGATAAGCACCCGTGCGTCCACCAAACGCAATCCCGTGAGAACGCGGAAAATCGTCGAATGAGATTCCTGCGGGAAATGTCTAATAAGCGTCGTGAGCGCAAAGAACCCTCTCAGGATTGCTAATAAAAAATAACCCTAAACGGTCAGAGCTCGTTGGCTGGCGGGCAATATAATCCAAGAATGGGCAAAAGCAGGAAAGCATGATCGGCAGTGCGGTGGGATGGTCGGGACTGTAAAAGAGCGAGAAGGGGCTTGTGTTCCTGGTCGTCCAATTCGAGCGATCGGATATAGTCGGTACGGTAGAGCCCGCATAGCTTGCCAGATTAGGTCGAGAGTGCGGAGAGTATATTTCGTACACTGCCGCGTCGTATATACCGGATATCTTATATACATATCATCTGCATACGAGTTATACGTACGAACGAAATAAGCAGACATAATCCATACCCGTATGTGGCGACGAGTCGAGAGTCACCTTGTTTCGAAATGCCGCACGATAAACGTAAATTGAGATAGTGGCCATGCGAAAGGAGCCTCCGCAACGTGATGTGGATATTATCCCCGATCCTGGTTATGGTTAGCCGTCGTTTATAACCCGACAGCAACGGCACTGGAACCAAAACCCAGTGCCAGTATTATGGCACAACTGTGTCCTATCCTGGGTAACTCTTACCCCTTTGGCACCCCTCACTCGGCGCGCTTCTTCCCTTCTTTGTCTTCCACGGAGTGTCGTTAAACGCGAATAGCCGCAACGACGCAACGCGGAATATCTTTATCTTTACGAGGGCCCAATGTTTTTAATTTCATTGGCAGATTATCCCACGCGAGGGAGATGCGCGAGTTTGGAGGTCGTACGTTGGCTGCATGTGTAGCCGTCAACTATTGCCGTATTACTGTACCTCCAGTTGGCTCTTCCGTCGTATATACATCAGGGTTGTTATCATCGACGTCACCTACCGAACTGCTAAATTCTGCCTTTTTCTCGGAGTTATCGAAGCTCGCTCTCTGTCTGTCCTTTTCCCGTTAAAATATTTACTGCTTAAGATTGCAACGACGTATGCCATCGTAACCTTGTCGCTTACCTACCTCTTTGATTCCCTTATCGTAAAGACTGCAGCCTCTTTGCTGTGTTATGAAGAATCTCGTTCGCTTGATGGGCTCTGTCTTTTACATGACCTAAGATTGCCCTCGATACGACGAGGAATTCGAGTCTCGTGAACATGGGCATGGCGGGAGGGTAGCGCGGATGTTTTAACGATGCATGAGATGGAAGCTTCAAGGAAATGACGATATTCTTGACGCTTCCAACGACAAGGCGACTTGAATTCAGATATCTCCGAAGATAGCAGCTCTAACGATGCATGTCGCAGACTCAACCTAAATATATACATGGCGGTAATGAATTCAACCGACGAGCCAATCCTATGATTGCATTGTCTCTTGGTATGCTGGAGAAATGAAGTTTCCGGCACAGCCCAATTATGTATATCGACTTGAGGGCAAGATATTCGTAACGTACAAGACTACAAGTAGCCCAGATTTGGCTCGTCAAAATCCTGCAACACGTACGAGCAGCTTACTAGGGTGATTCTAAAATTGCGCATCTATTTGAGCTCGGACGAATAATGACATTACGATTCAACGGTAAACTATGGCGTCTGCGCGACGACGAAATCTTTAGCATCATAAAATCCCCACGCAGATCCTGCCAGTTCTGCGCGAGGATCGACCGGATTGCATGTGAAATTTCTTCGTGTAATTGCGAACAAAATGGTAGTCCATTCTTGCCAACTCTTTCTCTATGAGGGTAACATATGACTTTAAGGGGTTGTGCCCAGTTGTAAAAGTCGAAAAAGCACTTTTTTCGAAACCAATATATTTTCACTGTTCATCATCTGATAAATGTTGCCTGATAATTTCAAGATGATTGGATCAAAATTGAAAGATTTATAGGCTGTTATGTTGACGCTTGTCGAAATGCTCGGAGCGTTTTTCGAAACTTTAAACGCATTTTCCTCGAACGTACGTTTTCAAAATAGGGGAGCAAAATATCTCGAAAACTACGGTATCAATCTGTCTGAATTTCTTATGGATTTTTCTAGATGTACAAATATAGTAGTTGATGAAAGGATTTTTTCCCAATGTATACTTTCAATTTAATGAACGAAAAATAACATTTTTTTCGCAAAGTCAAGACTCTTTTGGAACACGCATCATTTTTTTAAATGTGATAATTTTAGAAATTCCTTCGATTAATCATAGAATAAACTAATATATTAACGAAATCTGTTTGATATTTTGGTTCAGAAGGGCATCGCTTACCGCAAAATACGTTTTTGAGGGGTGCTTCACGGACATCGGCTCTAAATAGATTATAATTTAATATTTTGACACAAAAATGACAGAGTGTTCTGCAGATGATAGTTTTCCAAATACCTGATTTTTGTAGACAGACATCATCACGATTGTCTTTAAAAAATCCCAAAAATGAGCTGATTTCGTTTGTTACAACTAGTCTTAACCCGTTAAGGGGTCTTCTCACTTTGGACGCTAAGAAAGGCTATTTTCATGAACTCTTTCATAGGTTTATATTATAGATATTTATATAAAAGTTGTTACACTTAATACACTTTCGAAATACATTTTTAAAAAAGATTTATTTAAGTCACTATTTATAAACGAAAATATAGTTAAAACATTTCCTGAAATATTGTAGGTCAACGCTGTTGTTGAAATCTCGGAGATCGTTTATCCGAAACAAAAAAATCAACCGTTTTTAGATTCGGTATGTCAATGGCCACAGCGCATATCATACGATTTTTGGTATATGCAAAAATAACAAAATGGCGGACATTTTTCGAAAAAAACAAAAAAGTGTTTTTTCACCGTTTTTTGTAAAAAAAAACAGTAAAAATATCAAAATTTAAAAAAATCATTGATATGCGCTACAGCTATAATTGTAAAGAATATGTGCTTAAAATTTCATAAGGATCGGTTCAGTAGATTCGAAGATTTTATCAACAAGCCGTCGAAAAACGTTGTTTCGAGAAAAACGCGTTTAAAGTTTATTTTGGTTACATAAATACATTTTTTTTTAATTTGTATGTATTTCGAAAGTGTATTTATTAAGTGTAACAACTTTTATATCGATATATTTAATATAAGCGTATCAAAAAATTCATGAAAATAGCCTTTTTAGCGTCTAAAGTGAGAAGACCCCTCAATTCCCCTTGTATGCTGATTGTTCTTCCACGCAGAGCCTCTTCTAAGACTTATATACGTTGCACACCATATTCCATGTCAACAGAGGCACGTGGGCAGGCATGTTTCCACGGCAGAGTAGCAGATATGCTCTTGCGAGTTTTGAATACTCTTGAGGACACTGTGTTTCTATATATCTATCAAATTTATGCAAAAGTATCCGGGATGGACGTTGAGCATCATACTCGCAAGAACTTCCGTTCTGTAGCCGGGAAGGCAGTTGAGGGAAGAAGCCCCAAGGCAAGAAAACTTTATGGAAATTAGTATTGTGAAACTTTCTCAGTTATTATCTTCGACGGACGAACCTAATTTCCTAGAGCAGAGGAGAAAGGGCGAAGAGAAAGATACTCACGGCTCAGTTTGTTTTAATCGTAAATTGATCCCTTTTTTCCCTTGACTACTTTGCTTGACATTGTTGCCAGGAGCAGAGAAGGTTTCGCATTTGATTTGCGTGACGAATTTTATAAAAACTTCCAGCATACTCTCCAAGTCAGGACGAGGAGCATGTGATCCGAGTAGATTGGATCGAGCTTAGCGCAAAAATGATGCCCGTCTTGGTAGTTTCATAAATCCCTCGATCCTTCCCCGGTGGAACAATACGGTCGATGAAAAAAGTAGACGGGTGATGGTACTGCGAATAACCGCGTCTGAATTCCCGTACAATAAAGTCCGTCCTGATACTCCCGTTGATGGACAATTCCGTTGAAAAAACAATTGAGGTCGAGTAGGATGAAAGGAGGGTGTTGAGGCTTAAGTATGAGTGCTAACGGAAGGTTAAAAATTCCACTGGAACATGATAGCGAAAGTGAAATGGAGAGATAGGGAGCGCGCGAAAGAGAATGAAGAACGACGATGATCCGACCACCCTCTGCAGATGGAATGGAGGGTGGTGAGTTTTAGAGTTTGATAACCAAAAAGAAGACGAAAGTTATGAATAAAATGAAATGGTTGGAGGAAAAGAAGAAATCTTACGAAAGTGATGAGAAGATGAGGGAAAAGTGAGGGAAACGGTTGCCGGAGGATGGACAGAGACAGAAGAAGAGAATATGCGACAAGGGTCGTGAGGGAGCGGGTGCTCCGCCCCGCGAAATATGGCGAGATTCGGTAGGACGTGATTGGGTGACGGGAGGAACTCGCAGCTCCCAAGCCAAGACATTGGTGTGTCCCGCTACCATGCACCCCTTTTTCAACCCTCTGCAGTTAACCCTCTCTCGCAGACCTGCTCACACACGATTTTCTCTTGAGTATCCTCCCTCTCGCTGCTGTCTCTTTGTCTTCTTTGTTCTTTTTACAGAAGAAGGTACAATGATCTCACACTTTTCCTTTCGACGACCTTCCTCGACGGTCATATCGCGCCGCTGCTCTTTTATGAGATCAAGCTCGTTTTTCACGAACTTCATCTCATAAAAGTGTTTCGACTACGGGAAATATTATCATCCTATTTTGGAAGCGGTGGCTCAGTTCCTTTCCCACTAGTCACTTCCCGTCTCAACTCAAGCTCGGAGGCTCACCTCATGCATGCGTCAAATGCGCGTTGTGGTACTTACGGGGTACGTCACCAAAGTCGATGATCGATCGCCTCTACCGGGTTCTTTTCAAATTGGGCGCGACCCGCCAGCCACCGAAAGAGGCTAACCGTGTCTCCATCAGGAAAACTGCGAAGCAGTTGAAATGACGCGCGCACGCAACATCTATAGATGTGATCAAAAGCGGGGGTGAGCAGAGCAGAGAAGATTGAAATGAAGATACTGCGATGTAATTGCCTCGTGGGTGCGTGTCCAATATGAAGGCAACCTCAGCTCGATCACAACGGCTCGATCTAGGGACTTTTCGCTAAACCAATGCTTGATTTTAAAGTGATTGCTCCGTCAACTAAGAGGTGACGGCATGTGGCCAATTACTCCGCTTAACGCGGTCCTCTAGTTTCTCGGCTGTTTTTTTACGGCTTTTTCAATTATTTTTTACGGGCAAAGCATCGAAATAATCAATCTCATTGTTTTTGCATAATCTTTATTAACATTTAAATAAGCTTTACAAATTTTTTGAAGTCAAAATATATAATAGAATAAAAGTTATAGTGGCCGACAGGAAGACATCAAGTAAAAGAGGTGCTTGACGGTGACCAAGATTGCGGCTGTTCTGCTTATCTGAAATAAAAAAACCAAACGGCATTTTAATCTTCATATTTAAGACTAGCGATTGAACTAGAGTGAATTCTATATTACAAAAATTGACTATTTTATACACTTTTGAAAATTACATTCTATTTTTTACTCATTTTTTCTTAAGTTTTTCGCTCGTACAAAAAAAACTATCGAAGCAATCATGATAATCCTAGTTCAATCGATGGCTTATAACATATTAAAGATGCTGTATATATTTGAACAAGATCGGTGCAGTAGTTTCTGAAATATCGTGGACACCGTTTCGAAAAATGGTGTTTCGAGAAAAACGCGTTTGAAAATATACCCGCTCCGTATACCTGCTCCGTTCCAGGGCCGTAACTTGTGAACCACTTCGAATATCGAAAAATCCTTTGACACACATTTTCTACACATGTTGTAGATGTGATTTATGAAAAAAAAAATCGATTTTTTCGACCCGAGAAACTAGAGGACCGCCTTAATGTTGTTGAGTGAAAGTCAAAAAGCTCGAGTTAAAACCTCCTCACTGCAACCCGAACTCTAGATACCTTTATAGTCACTCATCGTGTCTCACACCCCTACATATCGGATACCAACTAAGAGATGTCACATCGCAAGTTCGTGTGACAGATTAACGCGAGCATCGAGCACCCGTCAAAGTTGAGATGCCGGGTTGAGGCAAGTGATCGCTATATATTTATGAGTATACGCGGGCGGGGTTGTCTGTGGGTATGTGAGTAGGATATAAGTTGGAATACATAATATGTCTTGTACAACGTTCACTGTACCGAATGATCTCCTTGCTCTCCCTCTTATCTCCTCTCATCTCATCCACCATATATTTGTATCGCTCATCTACATAGATGCTCAACCAGATAGGCACGTTCGCCCTAGCATGTTAGCCCTTTGCGAAACATTCCTAGCGGCAGATCAGGTAGAGTTACCTTCTCATACCTTCGGCGCAACCCCCGAGGACTTGGAGAGTTCGTTCACAAGCGATAGGCAAAGACGCGCAGAACTCTTCGACAACGCCGGGGGTTGCTCCGTTAAGGGAGCGTGGTTGGATGTCTCCGAAAATGCGGCGACCCCTCTCGTGAGATAGTATGCAGTTTGAGCGTGGTCCCGCCGTAAGTGTTCTGGGGTAAATACTATCATGGAGGCAAGCGCCTGGTTCTTGATGTCCCAGTTGTACACTCCCTACTGACACGTTGTTATGCAGGAGGAGTTTTCTTCACCCGAACGTATCAAAATTCCTGCCTATCTCTTTGAGCGTAGGTCAGATTAGCAGCACGATGTAAGTGATATTCAACGTCTGCTGGGGGAGTTAGCTGAGAAGGGGCAGTAAAATGTTGAGACGGTTTAACTTGTATGTTCAGGTGAAACTTGAGGATATGGAGCTAGCTAAGTGAATGTAGACTGAGAGCAGACGTCATTGCGCGAAGATCAGACCATCAATGGAGGTTTCCCGCGGTCTTGTTGTTCATAGAGAAATCACCACTTTGAAAGCGGCATAGCGGCCAATTCCTTTGCTAGGCAACAATGGAAGATTCCTGCAGAAGTGCCTCATTTGGAACAAAACTTGCCATTGCAAACATAGTTAAAATAGATGATGATAAAGCATCTCCAAAATGTCACTTGGCGTTTTAGCGGGACTCTATGGACAAATCATCATATGTCACCAACTTTTAATGCGAGCAAATAACCTGCCTAATGCCACCTATCGCCAGCGAGCGGTTTCATATGCAGCCACCTAACATACCAGCCATTGTATGCCATTAATTTTGACCATGCGCTTGCCAATCCGAATAGAATATTGGGTATGTCAGAATCGTTTTATACTCTAGTATACTCAACGTCGAGTATCCCATGCAGACCATCAGAGCACAACGAAACCCGGGTAAAAACGTGTCATTTGAGAGAAATTCCGAAAAAATGTATAAAATGGTGCTCGGCTCCGTTCGTGACACGTCAAAGATGTATAGATGAAGTGGGGCAATGCTTGTACGCGGAACTCCGAGTGCCGTTGGAGAAGACTCGCAAAAAAGGCATGTTGAAGATGGGGACGGGTAAAGAAAGATAAAA
The DNA here is from genome assembly GCA_944452715.1 of Ophion slaviceki. NCBI lineage: Eukaryota > Metazoa > Arthropoda > Insecta > Hymenoptera > Ichneumonidae > Ophion > Ophion slaviceki. The sequence goes on from OX101792.1 coordinate 21,715,574, forward strand.
TGTACGTTACCAGCGGATCAAAACACAGGGAAGCGAGAATGAAGGAGGCGAACGGGAAAAACGAGCCGTGTGCCTCTCCAGGCGGAATGAAGACAACTTCTACTCGACCTTCTTGAAATGTTTCACATTATTGTTACCCCAGTGCTTCCCGTTGAAACAAAAAAGGCAATTGAATCATTCCGGAATGAAATAGCATCTCTTGCACTCTAAAAGAATCAAATTTTTTTCCGGCATGCATACCTTTTTTTGCAGAAATGACGTATGCAGCATTCATTTGACTGTTTAAGCGTGAATGATAGAATGGTGCCCATTAATTTTTTCCGCAACACCTATACGTGTTCGATATTTTAAACGCGTTTTTGGATGAAGAGAAAAGTTTGCCCGTTTTTTCGTAATCGAATGCCCGAATATTCCCAAAGTGAGAGTGACAGACAATGGAGAGCGAGGGAAAGAGAGATAGGGAGGCTGGAGCATCCCATTCATCATCCGATAATTATTTATCCCCGAGCACAGGACAATTTTAACATTTCGCCAGAGCCAGTTGCATCGGCGAGCTTTTCATATAAAATTCTATCGATGTTGGAGCGATAAATCGAGGGTAGGTGGAATACACGATGTTGAGGGTGGGCAAACCACCACCCCTCTTACCAATTCGACGCTACTGCTAATGCGCTATGGCAGGATACACAGCCCGTCAATCTCGCGAGAATTTATCTCGATCGGGGCTTCAACACGGGGGTTAACTACCCTGCCCTCATCGCCACCATTCCCGTAGCCACCCTGAACGTTTTCGCGCCCTCGAAAATCTTGTCCGGCACAATCGTGTCAACAGCAAATCGATGGTGAAAAAATGAAGCCGCGGTGTTAATTCTGGTTACACTGACCTCACACCTACAGCGTGTACGAGATACGAGGATGAACGTATACATCGTGAAAGTGGTTCTCACGAGCGGCCACTCTTGATCGGTGTGACGCATGCTGATGTTGATGTTGGCGGTCGCGTGTATAAGTACATCGATTTGCTGGTACAGCCGGAATGCTGAATACAAAAAGCTCCACCCAACCCTGCTCTCCTTTCTTCGTGCCTCTCTCTCTCTCTCTCTCTCTCTCTCTCTCTCTCTCTCTCTCTCTCTCTCTCTCTCTATCTCGCTTTCTCTCTCCTGATTCATCCCTTGACTAGTGCGAACGACCGTCTGCCGTCCTCTGTTTCATTCTGTTGCATCCCTATACCAATGCCGGGGGCAGATACCAGAGTGCGGTATGACGGTTCTACCTCTCTGTGATGGACCATAGAGGAATATCGACAGGCAGTGTCCATTAAAAATCACGCGAACGCATAAAGATCGAGCAGGCTGGACGGTAAAATGTTTTACATATATTCGTATGCAGACAAACGCGTTTATATGAAAATAATGTATGTTTTATCGCTCACGCATGAGGGCTCTCACGCAGAAAATGACCTGGCTATGAAATTCAGTGTTTTTCATTTATTTATTGCGCTTTCAATACGTGTGGCACATAGTGACGACCCACTCCAGCGGGTTCTAGATATTTGGAAAATCACCTGATAACAACGGCCGAAGCATCTAACAGAGAAAATGAACGTGAAAAACAATTCATCTATCAACAATCGGTTTGTGGTTTTAAGCATGTTCTCGTTGATGAATGCTTTTCTGGAAAATGTAATTTTCAAACCTCAACTGATGTATTAATTAGGAGGTACGTGTCTTGGGAAATGTCCCAATTCTGAAAGTGTCTGGACTGGCTTTCAAACCAGTAATGCTGGCAGTTTGGCATCCTCAAATATTCTTAGCTGTTCTGATCATTATTTGCTTTCTACACTGTATTCACCACTTCGGTGCAGTGCATACATCGGAAAAACAACTTGTTGTGATCCATTTTCGAACTGCTTGTCTGTGGCACGTGTCTCAACTAAATATGGCGTCTTTTGGCAGGCAGTTGAGCATCCTCAACCATTCTTAGCTGTTTTGATCATTCTTTGCTTTTCACACTGAAATCGCTATGTTGGTGCAGAACTGCACATGGGAAAAACAACTTGTCGTGGTCCATTTTTGACCTGCTTGTTGGAGGCACGTGTCTCGACTAAATATGGCGTCTTTTGGGTGGCAGTTGGGCATCCCCAAACATTCTCAGCTCTTCTGATCATTTTTGATAATGCTGGCAGTTCGGCATCCTCAAACATTCTTAGCTGTTCTAATCATTCTTTGCCTTCTACACTGAATTGACCACTTCGGTGCAGAACAAAACAACTCGTTGTGATCCATTTTTGACCTGCTTGTTGGAGGTACGTGTCTCAACTAAATATGGCGTCTTTTGGCTGACAGCTGGTGATTTTCAAACTTTTTCAGCTGTTCTGATGATTCCTTGCATTTCAGACTGAAATCGTCACTTCGATGCAGAACTACACATCGGAAAAACAATTCGTTGTGATCCATTTTTTACCTGCTTGTTGAAGGCACGTGTCTGAACTAAATATGGCGTTTTTTGGCTGGCAGTTCGCGGCACAGTCACTCTTCAAGGTGATGTAAGTGACGTCTGTCCGTACGAAAGTATAAAACACCTAGAGAGAGCTACAACCGAACAGCGGGTTTCAATGTAACCATTTATCATGCTGCTCGGAGCATTTTTTGACAGAACTGCATTAAATTCGAGTCTGACTAGCACTGAATATTCCTGTTAGGCCACCCTTTCCACCTACGACCGTCAAACCAACTTTTTTAAATGTAAAATCAACTGCATATAATTTTTGTTGTTAATTTATAATGCTCCAAGCGAAAAATTGGAAATCGTGAGAGCAACGCTCAAGACGATTCACATCCGTTGCAAAATTCACGATGGTAACTCTGTCTGATGGAATTTTTCGGGCAATGATACATTGCTGGAGAAAGCTCGCTATATATTGCTATGTACATACGAATCATAGAAAGCGAGAAACAGATTATCGTTGGTGCAAGTGTGTTGGAAAGAATCTTTCGTCGTTTCAACGAATTTATCTCGGTCGCGAGAGAGTTAATCCGGAAATGCAATCAGAAGTCATAATCGACTGCCTCGGTGGAAAATCGATGGGAAAACGCTGAAGTAAATAGCTTTCAGAAATTTCTGCACTATATTTTCTCCACTGGTCGGATGGGTCACAAGGGTAAAAAATGGAGAAAAAATGATAAATTGTCGAGGATTGAGATAAAGAATGAATATGTAGTGTTCAGATTATGGTGAGATAGAGGCCGGAAGTCTTTGAGCCGGATTTCCGGTTGTTTCAGTTTGAATTCTACCCTGTGATAGCGTTCGCATGATGAATGCAATCGTGGCAAGCAGTACAATGACATTTGCACGATATTTTTTCCACATGTCAACGCATTCCATTATTCGAATGGTAGAATTTTGAAGCCAAGAGGAACACGCCCACGACGCGTCATCTAAATAGCTTTGCGCCAACTTTATACACTCTATGAATAATAAATACGCAATCTTCATTGTCATCTTTCCCGTTAATTGACTCCTTTGTTTCTGCAGTGCTTGAGTTCTATATTCATTGACGACATTAGAATTCAACGATCTTCCATAACCAAATCACGTGAATTTTGTTTAATTTTCCTATTCAGTCGTTGCAGTAAGGTGAAATAAGACGCCGGTTAAAATATGAGCTCGTAATATTAATATTTAGAGGTTTCTCGTCGCAATTTTCTATTTCCCATGCTAATAACGTGGAGAAAACTTCACTCGCTACTTTTGAACTCTATAACTTACCAACGGGTAAATGTACAACAATGCCCAGAATACATTTTTTGTAGAGAATTAAACGCTCTATAAAAAAGGTTCCTTATCGTTTTATGAAAAATCTAATCTTTCAAAAGTTATTCAAGGTCAAAGTTTAATTTATAGTAAATTTCCAGACTTGTTCAGTTTTCCGGCGAAGCTATTAGACTTATCACAAAATGTCAGAGGATATTTTTGGTAGATCATTTCATTTTCTATTAACCATGTAATTGAATAATTACAAAATGTAATAGTTTAATAGTTAACAAGTTCATGTTTTGGAAAAAAGTCGCTATTTCCATGAAATTCATTGTTATGTTAACCAAAAACATGAATAAAAAGACGCTGATTTTTATACAGTTTCTTTTACTCCATGTTATAAGCATGGGAAATAGAAAATCGCGATGAGGAAGCTCTGAATATGAATATTTAGGGTTCATCTTTGATCAGGAGTCTTCTTTCACCTCACTGCAACTACTGAATAGGGGAAAATTTAAAAAAACTCGATTTTCATTTCAATTACCCTACTAAGTATATTTTTTCAAAGATCATATTCAGGACCATCCTGTCCGTATATTCAGCGATGTATAAAAAATTGAGTTGTCCTCAAAACAACTAGGTGTACCGATAGTCAACATAGTTTCAATATATGGGGTTCAAAAGATACTTTTTCTATATATACAGGGTGTCCCAGAAGTGACGTACGCCCTTCTGGCATCTGGTAGGAAAAAAAATTCCGAGACGAAAAGTCCTCAGTCATTTTTTGATCAGACGCATAGATAATTAATTATGAATGAAAATAGATAGTCAATCAGGTGCGCGCTATAGCGGAAAGGCAGCGCAGAGGGGAGGGATAGGGGAATGCGTTGTAATTGCGTGCGCCTGAAAATGTGTGCGGAGGGAAAATTCTGAAAGCATGTGGGCAAGTGAACACAACACACACACACACACACACACACACGCACACGCTCGCACACGCACACACACACAGACACACACACACGCGCGCTTTCGGAATTTTCCCTCCGCACACATTTTCAGGCGCACGCAATTACAACGCATTCCCCTATCCCTCCCGTCTGCGCTGCCTTTCCGCTGTAGCGCGCACCTGATTGGCTATTTATTTTCATTCGTAATTAATTATCTATGCGTCGGATCAAAAAATGGCTGAGGACTTTTCGTCTCAGAATTTTTTTTCCTACCAGATGCTAGAAGAGCGTACGTTACTTCTGGGACACCCTGTATATAAATATATATACATAGAGGATGCATAACGAAGAAAAAGTTTTCCGCCAACATAGAGACTGTACTCCACAGCAAACCCCCTATACCCTTCCGTAACTACAGTGCCCAATATTTTACCTACACAGCTCTCAAGAAGCTGCAAAAACTTTTAACTGGATACATTACCTGCTTGACTTCCGACGTTCCCAACCGACTCCAAGCATTTCACTTTCTGCAGAATTTTTTCAAAAATTATGCATGTCTTCTTCCGAATGACAGAACGTCATATACACAACTGGCTAAAGCAATTGAAAAATCAATAATTGACAATCGAATGCCTTGAAAATTCGATGACAATTTCGTTGTTCCGAAAATTTTGCGAGGACAGGAATAATTGAAGGTAATTGTACTGAGCGATATAAATGTATCGACTTGATGGATAAAACTTTTTGACTCTCCATAATGGACATCGTTAAAACTTGTGAACGCGAAAAGTACGAAAGTGCGGAGACGATGCAACTGCGAGTAATAAAGTTTAATTTTTTTCCTACTTCCAGTCGAACCGAAAGTGTTGATATATTTATGGAGTCCAGAACATTATTCATCGAGTAGGTACGTTGAAGAAAAAATCAAGAAAAATAGTTTCTTCGTTCCGCCCACACTCGGCACTTTTTTGCTATCGCATTTGCAAATGAATTTCAAGAAAGTGTCGACTTGCGTCGCAGCCAAAACTTTCCTCGGATCACCGGCTGAAAATATCTGCGTTGTTATAAAAAGTTCACGTCGTCATAAATTTTATCGGGAATTTCGAAATTAAACTTGGTCGTTTACGAGTTTGAAAAAACTTAGTACGGATTTCAGAAGGATTGAAACACCTACGGGCCACGGAGCAAATAAGTTTAACGAACGAACGCTAGCGATTAATCACTGGACTCACAGGTGAATGAGAAACTACGATTGTAATTTGTGAAACATAAGGAGCTAGCGAAACAAGAAAGAAACTTGGGCATTCGGTGAAAAACGAAGGGAACGTAGACATTTGTTGACAACTAAAAAATAACGTAGATCCAAACGTACTCGTATAAAAATCTGTATCCTTTATGAATATACAGCAAAATTTTATTTGAATAAAGACCACCTTTTTAAGGGGTATTTTCACTTTAGACGCTAAAAAAGCCAATTTTCGTGATTTTTTTTAGTTAGGTTTATATTATAGATATTGATATAAAAGTTATTACACTTGATGTGTTTACACTTTCGAAATACATAAAAAATTCTTTATTTAAGTCACTATTTATAGACGATAATGGTAGTCCAAAAACTGTCTTTAAAAAAATGGTAGGTCTGCGCTGTTGATGAAATCTCGGAGATGGATCATCCGAAACAAAAAATCAAATGGTTTTAGATTAAGTATGTTAATGGCTATAGCGAATATCAGACAATTTTTTATATGTGCAAAAATAAATAAATGGCGGATATTTTTCGAAAAACCAACAACAAAAAAAGTGTTTTTTCACCATTTTTGGCAAAAAGGTAAAAATCCAAATTTAAAAAAATCCCTGAGCTGCGCTATAGCTATAGTTGTATTGAATATATGGTTAAAATTTCATAAGGATCGGTTCAGTAATTTCGAAGATTTTATCAACAAGCCGTCGATCGACGTTGTTTCGAGAAAAACGAGTTTAAAGTTTGTTTGGGTTATATAAATACATTTAAAAAAATTTTAATGTATTTATTTCGTAAGTGTATTCATTAAGTGTAACAACTTTTATATCAATATCTATAATCTAAACCCATAAAAAAAATCATGAAAACAACCTTTTTTAGCATCTAAAGTAAGAAGACCCCTTAATGTACTAAAAAGTAGAATTTTTTTTACCAAGTCACCTAAATGTGACTATAAATAAAAGCTTGAAGCGCTCAAAATTTAGACATGTAATCTTTAATTTACATACATCCGTTAACATATCAACTGTATTTAAGTTACTGTAAAACAACCTTAGATTCCTTAAGGGGTTAGGCCACAGTAACGAGTATAAAATCATATGCGAATTTAACAATTTTTTTCGTATGAAAAAGTGGTTCACTCATAAAATTAATTACACATCTATTTAGTATGAATATCAAGCTGTTAGAATATATATATAGATATATTTTTTTTCGATGTACTAAATGCCCGACTACTAATATTTTCGTTCGTTGTCTTTTTTTTAGGCACTCCGCGGCGTGACATTTAGCATCCACAATTTTTTACCTATAACAAAAAACAAAATTCTCGTCAATCTACATTAGAATACGTGGAAAAGTACGTACGGAATTTTTTTAAATAATGTTTTTTTTTTCAGAAGTTGTATGTATTTGAACTTTCAGTGAAATTTATTTCGAATATTCAGTGAAAAATTTCGTATAAAACTGCTCATAAAATAAAAAGTTTTCGATGAATCAGAAATTCCGTACGTACTTCTCTGCGAAATGCAATCAGGAACACAACGTTCAAATTTGAAGTAAATCGAGTGAAAATGGTCGAAGTTATTTGTCAGACCAATTGGAAAAAAGCTGTATCGAGAAAAACGCGTTTAAAGTTCAGGTACTCTATGGCCGTGGCAGAGGTGGGCTCACGTTATACGCTTAAAGTCGGTGAAAAAAAATGTTCTTGCTATAAATCAAATAGTAACTTATTCTAATGATGATAAAGCACCGTTTTAGTGAAAAAAATCGATTTTTTGAAAATTCTACTGTCTCCTCACCCCTTAAATAAAAATCCTAAAACCGTGTACAAACGTATGATGCTTTTCTAGTTACTACTGTGCCAAATTAAATGCGGTTACTGAATCTGAATTGATCAAATTGATTAAACATAAAAAAATTTGAGCGCCCCAAGCTTTTATTTATAGTCACATATAGGTAAGTTGGTAAAAAAAGTTATTTTCTACTTTTTAGTACAGCAAACAAAAGCTTGTTAAAAATAAAATTAAAAAATATTTACGAAATGGATTTTCTCGTTTTAAAATTGGATGAAGTGCCAAAGCACTACTGACGACACAGTTTATGTCTTGTCAACGATCCCGAGCACTCGATTTGTCCACAGATCCTACGCTCTTTTGTCGATGCTCTCGTTGTCCCTTTTTTCCTCTCTCTCTCTCTTACAATCTCCCTTCCGCCCTTCAAATCTCCTTTGGCACCTAATCAAAGGTGCCTTTTGTGCCCGGAGAAGGTACCCTTCTCCGTTCAGAGATGCGTAGTACACTTTGCGCCAGCCCCAAAGGCTTTGATCTTCCGATACACCTGCACCTGTTCCTCTAGCCGGAGTTGCATTTTGTCTCGGAATTGCATCGGAAAAACGCGTCCTCGAATTTCCACCCTTCACCCAGCTGATCATTATACAAATTGATGCTGCTCATAAATCATTCATAACAAAGGATATTGCTCGTCGTTAAGATCGATTGAGTATTTGTGAAGGCACCCTCCAGCCTTTCCAACCCCTAAAAAGTCAACCGGAACACGGCCAAATACATCTCGCAACAATAAGAAAGCAGCAAAGACCACGAATGAACAAAAGCTCAGTGAGAGGTAAAAATTGGCAAAAAAAAGAAAAACAGGTCAATCGACGATGGCCAATCGGATAGGGTCACGAATTTGTTCCGATCAGTAGACGGAACCAGCATTCCGTTTTACCTTCTTTCTATTTGTAGCATTGGCAGCCATACCGGAAAACGAAAGAGCGCCAAATCGGTACGTAGGAAAAATAAAATAAAAACGCAGAGACTCGAAGAACGCGATGTGCCGTCAAGGCGCACTCTTGCGGAGGGTACGGAAGTTATGGTCTAGTCGGTGGAAGCACGCACGTGACCGGCGAGCCAAAACACCAAGACGAAAAATTCTTGTCCCATCGTGGTGTCTTATCGGGGTTTTGTCCAATGCGCGACGGAGCTGCAAGACCTCCATATGCCCACACCCAAACAAACCCAAACACGTATACGTACGTATATGTATTGTGTGAATTTGGTCCACGTTTCGACCGAAGCCAGGGTGGTTTTGAACACAGCGTGCTCTTACTCGTCGTCCAATGTAGCCTTGTATAGTCTTGGAAGACACGATGCCAGGCTGCTCTTACGTTCTGATGAAATTCTCCGGGAATTTTGGTGATTCCCCGTTGATTCGATTGAAGGCATTTCATAGCCGAACGGTCACCGATAACAGGCAATAAGGCTGTCTACTTTTCTGCTCTCTGGCTTTCGACGTGTAAGTGACACTGCAGCAAGCTGCCTCAGCCTGGGGCTGCAGAGCGAGAGCGACTGAGTGAGTTGGTGGCTGGGTGAGTAAGCGAGAGACAGGGGGGGGGGGGAGACATTCTTAACATTCTACTATGGACGTGGGTTCAACGTTGGTGAACGCTATCCTTTTTCGCTCTTTTCCCTTGTTGCAATGCCTACCTCCCACTTGCTCCTTCACCCTCGTTCTCCAGCTTTGCTTTCACGTGGTAGTTTGCTCCACCATCGTTCCGGAACACACGTACTGACCAATTAAATCGACGATGACTCGAGTGCATTCGTGTGCGAATGCCTGTGCAATGCAATGCCGAGAGCGAAAACACGACGCTCACTCGCAGGCGTTGCGAAGTGCCGAAGTGAATAATTCAATACTCGTTATCCATGTGGTTCTGGATTCGCAATTGCTATATCGCTGTTTCGTTGTACGGAGGAATGTGCACGGACTAGGGCCAAAATTGCAATCATTTTGAGGGAGAAATTGCAATAATTTGGGAAACGGAAGAATGGAGGCGACGCGGTACATGACGATTTTGTTTTGCTGATTTTCATCATTTGCAATTTCAAATTGGTGATTTTCGTAATTTTTTTTTTTGGGAAATATTTCTTTACCAGTTTTGAGACTTGGGGTGTGTTTTATTATGGTTGTTACCATGGTATTTTTGTAAATTGCTTCTTGACAACGGTGGAGGCACGGTCTTCCAAACGAGTTGCGGCGGATGTTGTCAGACGGCGTGACACGTAGCGTTGGCGGGATTTATCTGAAAAAGAAGCGACGAAGGTTTTTCTTTCATCAACACTCGTATGCGGAATATGAACCAAGAAACAGTGAGAAATGTTGAAAATTGATAAAACGGTACGCTTTGAAACAAAAAGATTGATTTTTCCGAAAAAAATAGCTACATTTCGCAATAAAAAAGTACTTTCTTATTTTTATTTTTACAAACATTTAGGGTTATTTTGTAGGTAATGAGGTTAAAAAGATTTGTACCAAATTGCATCGGAATCGGTCGATTAGTTTTTTAGCTATACGTCAAGCCAGTTTTGAAAATGCAGTTTAGAAGACCGTGTCATACGTCTGCTATTTTGAAAGATTAATAAAAAAAATATCATGTAACAGCGAAAAGTAGTAATAAAACATACACTTAGTCTAAAAAATGGCGAAGAAATCTTTCGTTTTTAAAAAAACCAAAAACCATCTCCCTTCTTAATGCACAAACATCGGTAGTATTTGATAATTACGTCAAAATGAAGTTGAACCTTCGAGAATAAATGCCAAGACCGTTTCTTCGACGATACAATACACAGATGGACTCGACAATACATCATGCAACATGCACTTGTCTCCGTGTATGTATAGTCGCAAGGCGAATCAATAATTATTAAAACGATTGTGCAAAACGTGGCTTCTTGTGCAAAAAATGAATTCTCTTCTAAAAGAAAATTAAACAAAATCCATTTCATACTAAGGGCTTAAATCTACTTCGAATTTTGGAGAACATCGATTTTTGGTTTTAGACGGATTCTCGAAAAATAACAGATTGAAAATATTGTCTGAAAATGTCAAGTCGGTCCATTCAAAATTGAGGGGGTTACCGACGTTTATACGAAGGTTCCGCAAACCAGCGAACTTTGAACGTGTTTTACTCAAAATGCATTTTTCGAGATCAGTGACCACGATATCTAAAAAATTACTGCGCCGATCAACTTCGCATTTTACAAGTTTCTTTTAAATATTAAAAGGCTTGAACGCAGGAATATTTTATTTCAATGCACAGTTTTTTTTATCAATGAAAATATAGCGTTCTTCCATCGAAAATCGATACTTTCACTTTGAACCGCGGCCATTTAAAAAGAAATCAATATTTTATCCTTTGTCCGAGCACTAAATGATTTCATGAAAAAAGTGCTAACGCGAAGGAAGATTTTCAAACAGCGTCCTGCACAGACCATTGTGTCTCCCACATTTATTAATATTTTTCAATACAAAAATTGCAAAAGATATTTAAACCATACGTTTTAATAAAAAAAACTTTAAAACCTGCACGCATTTTCCCAGAAAGAAATTCACGAACATTCCTCTTTTTCCGGCTACGAGGCAGGTGTAACCCGTTAAGGTGCTTTACATTACTGAGAATTGCAACCTCATCACATATAAAGTGGTGAAAGATGCCATAGGATGCTCCACCATTCATATATATGTCACAGGAAACATGCACTCATAGGTAGATAAAAGAGAAGGAAACAAAACCTGCAAAACCTGTCAATTGATGAGTTCTCAGCACCTGTAACTTGATGCGTACAATTTAAGGAGTGAAAAAGAAAGAGCTGCACACAAAAAAGAGAAACGAATATACAGGAGAATTCAGAGGTAAAAGCTAGGAATTAATTTTCGCTCGAGTTTCGTAATTGAATATTGTCCGGTCGAATTAGAGTTTTAATTTACGTAGATTCAAGCGTGGCGCAAGCGGTCTGAGTGCTTTACTGGCTGGCCCTCGGTATGTGCATTTCCCGTGTCGTACATAGATATAGAATCATCATTGCATTCTTGCATTTCATTCGCGGCATGTATTCTATCTCCCTCTCTCTTGAAATCTTTCTGCTGAGGTAACTCTAAGTATGTCTAAATAATTCTTCATTATTGTTGTTATTTTTATTTTATATTCACTATTATTATTATTATTATCGATTCTAAAACTGTTATTATTTTATAACTAACAAGGAACATCACTTAAGTGTCCGCCGTCCATTTAGTCGAAACTCATATATGTGACAAAACATTGAAAATTATCAGACACGTATTTTTTCATCTACAGAAAAACGGTTTTAAGGAGCGAAACTATCCCTTAAGGCGTTACCCCCACTTGTAGCGCAAAAAAGGCCTTTTTCATGAATTTTTTAAAAGAAAACTACAAAACTTTTTTAATCGATCAATATACCATCTTAAAGAACACATCTTGAAGAACTTTCAGAAATTTTTTTATTGAAAAATATTACATTGTTTAGTGGCAAATGGCCTTCAATGAAATGATGTTTCCGCATACACGGTTTGCGGTGACCAACATTGCGGCGAAGTGGATCATCTGAAAAAAAAATGCGGATGGATTTAGTCAAATATAAGTATAAACTAGTCTTTAATCGAAGGATTTTAAAAAATATTCATTTTTCACAAAATGGCGGACAGTCAAAGTTAATAGTTCGATGTTAACGAAAAAAAACAGCCGTTTTTTGGCTATAAAACGGACATTTATTTTCGAAAAAAAATCGAACGATTAAAGACTACATTTTCATGTATTAAATAAGCCTGCAAAATTTCAGGAAGATCGGTTCATTAGTGTTCGAGTAATCTTGGTCACCGACTTCAGAAATGCCATTTTGAGAAAAACGCGTTTAAAGTTTCAATTTCAGTTTACACGAAGTGTAAAGTTTCAGTTTATCTCAGTCAATTTTGTTCGGATCGACTTGAAATTTTCAGGACATATTCTCAGATACTTATACTTCAAAAAAATGCAACAAAAAAAAATCGATTTTTTCAAAATCGCAAGTGGGGGTAACCCCTTAAAGAAAGGCGTGTCGAGTGGTGGTTTGGCGGTTTGACCCACGAGCAGTCTACCGATCTGAATGACCCAACAACCAAAATTCTTCTAATGTAAAGCGATGAAAAATCCACTCAGAATAATTGAAAACAAATTAAATTAAGGTGTGACGCCCCTTTCTTTGAGGGGTCGCTTCCCCCCTTTGAACCATTTTTGCGCTAATAAAATAAATACGTGTCTAATAGTTTTCAATGCTTTATCACATATATGAGTGTCAACAAGATCGGAGGCGAACACTGGAGTGATGTTCATTGTAAGATATAAACTAACAAGGCGAGGTCGATTCCTCCGATTTCTATGAAATTTGGCATGCTTGTAGAATTTGCCAAAATAGGCGACACGTATTTTTTTATATCTGAGGAACCCGATTTTTGAGGGTTGAAACGCACCCTCGAAAATTGGGGTGTTTTTCGTTTTTCGTCGATAACGTTTCAACAGTACGAGATATGAAAAAAAATCAAATTGCAACATTGTTTATTTTTTCGTGTACCATACATTGGAGATGAGAACGATAACGTTATCGACGAAAAACGAAAAACACCCCTATTTTCGAGGATGCGTTTCACCCCTTAAAAATCGGGTTCCGCAGATATAAAAAAATACGTGTCGCCTATTCTCACCCATTCTACAAGCATGCCAAATTTCATCGAAATCGGAGCGATCGGCAACGTTTCCTTGTAAGATCATTGCTTACATAGGTTAGAAAAGCATCACAAAAAATGCACAGCAAACTTATATTTCCTACAATCATATACACTTGTGTAAACATGTGCACGGTACTCTTAGGGAGGTTTTACACTCCAGAATACGAAATAAATATCTCTCTCTTTCGCACGCACACGCGGCCCTTTATCATAGTCCCGAGCTTGCAGCGTCCAAGGCATAGCGTCCGGAACAACGTCCATTGAGAATAGGGGTAGCGGTGAGGGTGGAGAGGGGGGGGGGCGATTCATCCACATAAGCCTGTTCGCAATCTGATCTCCGTGTCATTTGCAAACTCGCTGCCTCGTGCAACAACCACCCACGCCCACAATTGCCAAAAGTGTTGGTACGCAGCACAAGCGAGACACTCAAATTTTTATTTAAAAAAGTTTGACACGATAGCTATAAAGCGTTGGTTGGGACCTGGCATCACGGATCGCGAGGATCGCGCAAGCTTATCCGTTCAACTCGAGTCATATAGTTGTCCGGGGTAAAACCCGAGCTCCGGCGAAACGAGCATAGGAGAGTAAAACACAGCGAGGGTCTCGTGCGGTTAACGCTCGAGAAATTAAGAGGAAATATATATTCCGCGTCTATACGTACATATATAGAAATTGTCGAAGGGTGGCAGTTTCGCCGCTCGTTGAAATATGCTGACTTTTACGGACCGGAGACTCCATCTCTCTGGTACAGTAACAGAAGGTGCGAGACAGGGGGATATTCGGTAACATCATCGTCCCGCTCTCGTGAGCTAAATGGGCCTCCATACGGTATGCTGATAGTGGCTGAGGAACGGCGAAGGGATGAAACGGAGGGAAGGGCTGGGAGACGACAGGGAGGGTGGGGGTGGCTCCACCACTGAGAAGGACCCGAGACCACAAAGGCTGATGCGGTCGAGGCTCAATTTTACCGAGCAGACGTGTCCTCGACAATTACCGAACTTTTAAAGTCTGAAAGCCATGGCTGCACCCTCAACCCCCACGGATCTCACTCGCACCCCGCTAGTGTCACAATGCCAGCGGCCCTGGCCTTACATTCGACTATGTATACGTCTATATAGGTCTGAGGATACACTATCTATACTCGTTGTACGACGATCACACACGCCTCCATTGTACGTGAGTTTCCGAACGGTGCGAGACCTCGGGTTGCCAGGAAAAGTGAGATAAAAAAAACGCCTATCGACACGGACTATGCGATGATGTGGGGACAAGAAAGGGAAAGTATAAACTGCGCAGAAAAGACGTGGGTCCTCGTATTTGGGATCGCCCGGTGAATGGAGCTTTTTGAGGGTGTAGGCCTGGCAGGATCTATTTGCAGCAATTTGCAGATATTTTTAAATTCTTGGAGTGGAAGTATTACGATTTAGTGGATTTTTGTTACTGAGCTTGCGAGGTAGCAATTATGTACGGAATTAGGAGTACTTTCGGTGGAGGTAGTTCCTCCACTATACGAGGGTGGGGTGAAAAGTTTCCGGCCTGACCAAGAAAAACGATATTTAAAAATTTTTTTTTGCTTTATTTTTCAACATAATCTCCATCAACACTGATACATTTCTCATAACTCTCGCATCCCCAAAAACAGTAGCCATAACCTTGTTTGCCGATAAAATTGTTTTTGCCTTCTTTGGAGTTGGTTCCCCTTTTCCAACCCGCTGTTTTGACTGTTCTTTACTTTCAGGAGTGTAGTGGTGCACTCATGTCTCATCAACAGTTATGAAACGACGCAAAAATTCGTTTGGATTACGTCTATACAGCGCCAAATTGTCGGTAGCGTCGAGCGTTAGCAAACGCTCGATTGGTCGAGCGTTAGCAAACGCGGCACCCACCTTGCACACAGCTTTTCCATGTTCAAATAGTTGTGCAAAATATTTCGCACACGTTCAGCTGACATCCTACAGGTCTCAGCTATCTCATGCACTTTCAACCTGCGGTCTTCCAACACTATTTTATGGATTTTTTCAATCATCTCTGAAGTTGTGACTTCAACGGGCCGTCCTGAGCGAAGCTCGTCAGAGGTGCTCACACGACCAATTTTAAATTCAGAAACCCACTGATTAATAGTTGAATATGATGGGGAGGAGTCTCCTAGTGCTGAATCCATCTCTTCTTTTATTTGTTTTGGTGTAAAACCTTTCAAATGGAAGTATTTGATGACAGCCCGTTTTTCCAATTTTTCCATTTTTACGAAAACAACGGAAGCGTTTCTCGCAATGTGCTCTAAAACGCAAACTAACGTAGCGATTGGGCTGAAACTGTACATACAAGCTCGGTAGGAATGGTACTGTAGGACGCCGCTCCAAAACTAGACCTAGTGGCACCATCTCTTGGTCAGGCCGGAAACTTTTCACCCCACCCTCGTACTGTATAAAGTATTCGTTGAGGGGCTGCACCTACCTAGAAGCCAGAAACAATTGCCAAATGCCGGATTTATTCTGGGTAACGGTTGGTGAAAAATACACCCTTTTTTAAACACAAGGGTACATGTATTGAGGCCCTTAAACAAATCCACAGATATTACACAATGTGCGACTATTTCATGGCATTAAACATGTAATCAGACTTTTCGGGTAATAAAAAACAGGTACATGTCAATAATATGGGTTGGTTTTTGATATTAAAAAAAAATATTTATACATGGAGATAATATAATTTTAAAAATTAATAACAAGATTAGAATTCGGTGGGGAGAAGACATTTTTCAACCGATCAGACGCATTCAGCGTGTCGCAGCTCCCTCCACTCTACTACAACCGAGTGGCGGTGGAGTAGGGGTTTACCCAGCCTACCTCAACAAACATATAGTTTTAAAAATTCTTTCAATGCTAAAAAATCACCAAAAAATCCGGAAAACAACAAAAACACGGCCACCGGCAGATGGAGACATTTTTTCGCGACGTCTGGCGGTGGACACTCTCGAGCTCAAACGGTCCATCCGAAATCTGAAAACCAAACTGGTTATTCAAGTTAACAATAAATACGAGTCGTTGACGATCGTCGATTTTAAAAATCTTTTTTTTTAACAACGCGGCGACGATTTGAAACTCGAGCATACAAAATCTATGAAAAACGTCCTAGTTTTTACGTAACGATAAAAAAATGATGATTGATTGTTGAAAAGTGAGATCGTCAACGACCGTTAAATATTACTCATCGTAGCTTCTGTAAATTTGGAAACAATCCATTAAGTAGTTCCCGAGATATCATGTCCACCGACATTGAAAACAGTGTTTCGAGAAAAACGCGTTTAATGTTTGAAGTATGGCACTCCTACCGCTCGCCTGGCCAATTGTTAGAAGCTGTCGCTCATTCAATTTTAGCAATATTCCAATTAAATTATCAGGGAATATCTATAGATATAAAATAACATGTGCTGACTTATTCATCAACGCCGAGCCGAAACCGCTGAAGCTTGGACATAAAATTTGGACAGTAAGAAGGGATTTTTCGAAATTCAACCCTCAACGGGAGAATAGGGGTGGCAAAGTTTGTATGAAAATTTAAAAAAACCTGGTCAGATTTACTTGAAATTGGGTTATCGTATTTCTTGACACAATTGATGAAACACGATTTGAGCGTTTTGAGAAATTCAACCCCTAAGGAGAGAAAAAGGCTGGCAAAGTTTGCACGTAAAATTAAAAAAAAACTGGTCAGCAGATTTACTTGAAACTTGGTAGCAAAGCTCTTCAACACAATTAATAAAACACGTATTTCAGCGTTTTTCGAAATTCAACCCCTACACGAGAGGGGGTGGAAATATTTGTACGGGAAATTTATAAAATGGGGTCAACTTTACATGCAACTCTGTATTACTGCTCCTAGACACAATTAATGAAATTTCAGCGTTATTGGAAGTTCAATCCTTAAGGGGAAAAGGGGGTAGCAAAGTTTGTATGGTAAAATAAATATCTGTTCAGATTTACTTGAAACTTACAAGGAAAGGTTGCGAGGTCGATCTCCCCGAATTCAATGAAATTTGGCATGCTTGTAGAATGTGTAAAAATAGGCGATACGTATTTTTTTATATCGCCGGAACCCGATTTTCAAGGGTTGAAACGCTCTCTCGAAGATTGGGGTGTTTTTCGGTGATCACGTTTCAACAGTACAAGATAAGCAAAAATTTCAAATTGCAACAATGTTTATTTTTTTGTTTCCTATACATTGGAGATGAGAACGATAACGTTATCGACGAAAAACGAAAAGCACCCCTATTTTCGAGGGTGCGTTTCACCTTTTAAAAATCGGGTTCCGCAGATATAAAAAAATACGTGTCTCCTTTTTTTACCCATTCTCCAAGCATGCTAAATTTCATTGAAATCGGAGAGATCGACCTCGCAACCTTTCCTTGTCAGTATTAATGCTCTTCAACATAATTCTGTGTGTTCCTTAAGGCGTTACCCCCACTTGTAGCGCAAAAAAGGTCTTTTTCATGCATTTTTTTAAAGAAAACTACAAAACTTTTTTAATCGATCAATATACCATCTTAAAGAACATATCTTGAAGAACTTTCAGTAATTTTTTTATTGAAAAATATTACATTGTTTAGTGGCAAATGGCCGTGAATGAAATAATGTTTTTATATACACGGTTTGCGGTGACCAACATTGCGGTGAAGTGGATCATCTGAAAAAAAAATCCGGATGGCTTTAGTCAAATATAAGTATAAACTAGTCTTTAATCGAAGGATTTTAAAAAATATTCATTTTTCACAAAATGGCGGACAGTCAAAGTTAATGGTTCGATTTTAACGAAAAAAACGGCCGTTTTTTGGCTATAAAACGGCCATTTTCTTCGAAAAAAAAATCGAACGATTAAAGACTACATTTTTATGTATTAAATAAGCCTGCAAAATTTCAAGAAGATCGATTCATTAGTGTTCGAGTAATCTTGGTCACCGACTTCAGAAATGCCATTTTGAGAAAAACGCGTTTAAAGTTTCAATTTCAGTTTACACAAAGAAAATATTTTTTTTTGTAAACTTACATAGAGTCATCTATTCCGGGCCCATACAGAAGTATGGGCCCGGATACTTATACTTCAAAAAAATGCAATAAAAAAAATCGATTTTTTCAAAATCGCAAGTAGGGGTAACCCCTTAATGAAATATTTCAGGAGCACAATTAATTAAGAAGCCTTCAACACAAATCTACGCAAGCGAAGCCGCTGGCGAAAAGCTAATAGGCGATATTATCGAATAAAAACATTTTTGGAAAATGCAAGTTTTTGGCCCACCCAGGTGGATGTAGCCTGGAGATCAGCATCAATGGGGTTTGAACGAGAATTGAGACTCTCCATCAAAGTGACCAAACTAATCGATAAGTCTCTTTTCCTAGTGTTGTATACATTAGGCTAGTTGGTGGTAATAATGCTTGCCCTCATCCCCCCCCCCTCTCTCTAGCTTTTCTTGTTGCCCAAACCCTCTTTCCCTCCCCTCCCACCACTGTTTCTCTGTTCCTCTCCCTATCTCTGACGTGTTGGCTGGTTTCGCGGATATGCCATCACCCCCTCAGGCTAGATGCTTGTATATTTCGTAGTCGGCGGCCGTGTGGCCATGTACCCTTCACGGTACGCTCGCTCAGGATACGTTGTACGAGTACCGCTTCGGTAACTGTCCAAATATGCAAATATATTCATTACGTCGCTCTGCCACATCCCCGTTGCCTCCGGCTTTTTCTCCCGCGAGCCCCTGGAACGACCAACACCTAGACGTTGCAAAAACATCGACCGATAGCGAGGGGCTGAGCGCACTTTGCGTCCAACGGGATGTATTGTACAGGACTTTCCCCATATCGGTGAGATCCGAGGTAAACCGGTCTAACAGTGCTATCAGTTTCCGCAGGGTTCTTCCTGTGGGATCTACATATGAAGCGCCAACCCTGCTCAACGTTCAACAATGTCATGGTAAAATAGGAATGTAAACAATAACCCGCGTCGCGGCTTCATCACTGCAGTGTTCTCAGCTGAATTTCAGGGAAGACTAATGTGACGGGCCGAAAAAGGTCATTTTTCCGATTTTTTTTGTCTGCTAAATAATTTATTTGAGATTTGGAAAAAATATATGTTATCAAGCATGCATTGAACTTATTTCGTGTAAATTGTTGTTTACGGATATTAAAAATTAACAACGTTAATGAGGTATAATAAAGCCTCTGTATGAAAAATGTGGTCGAACGGCTGGATCGATAACTTCACAATGGTTGGTCTGGAAAATAGAAAAAAAAGTTTCATAATCTATATAAATGTAGGTGTCGTTGTAGCCGTATTTCGAAAAGAAGTATTCACTAAATGGCGGGTGTTCAAAAAAAAGGTGTAATTTTGGAAAAATTTACACTCATTATCGGGGGCTCCTCAAAAAATACCAAATTAAAAAACAACGGCTACCTACGACGATAGCTACGGCAATTACAAAAATGTTTGTTTTTTTAAATTGAAAATCGGACAATTGTAGTTACAGTTATGATTCCGGCCAGGCCGAGAAAAGTGGCTTCGATAAAAACGCGAGTAAACGTTTTGGTATACCGTCAAACTACACAACTATGGTTCACATTTGTCAGGTTCCAAATTTGTGTTTCTCCTACTAAAGAATGGATTTTTATATTGAATACTTCGCTTTTATATATTTACCTCGGATTTATATATTTAACCCTTCTTTGACACACTTATATTTGGCGACGGCTTTGACACACTGACAAGGAAAGGTTGTGAGGTCGATCTCTCCGATTTCGATGAAATTTGGCGTGCTTGTAGAGCAAAAATAGGTGACACGTATTTTTTTATATCTGCGGAACCCGATTCTTAAGGGTTGAAACGCACCCTCGAAAATTGGGGTTTTGTTCGTTCTTCGTCGATGAGGTTTTAACGGTACGGGATGTGAAGAAATTTCAAATTGCAACAATGTTTATTTGTTCGTGTACTATACATTGGAGATGAGAACGATCACGTTATCGACGAAAAACGAAAAACACCCCTATTTTCGAGGGTGCGTTTTACCCGTTAAAAATCGCGTTCCGCAGATATAAAAAAATACGTGTCGCCTATTTTTACCCATTCTACGAGCATGCCAAATTTCATCGAAATTAGAGAGATCGACCTCGCAACGTTTCCTTGTGAATGAATTCGACCCGGATAGTACGTCATCCACCTGCCCTTAACAACCCTACGGTCGGTTTTCATTTAAAAAATGCGGGATTCACTTAAAAATGTTCTCTATATGTCTTGCATAATTAAAATTCGGAAAATATGAAGTTGAATTGTTGTAAAAAATTATTGAAAACTTTCAATTTTTGGCAAGTGAGCATTTTATTACAAATTCGTCCGGGTCAAAATGACCCAGTGTGTCAAGGAAGAGTTAATGGTGGCAGCCAATGCAATTTCATTCAAGAGGTAGCTAGACTATAGTTGAGGCCCTAGACTATAATTGTGTAGGCTTTACAGTACGTAAATCGTTGCGCTATCTGTTGTCACTAAATCATCCGTACGTTGGTCAATTTTCCATATTTTACTTAACCATTTTTTTGCATATTCTTAAGGCGTTACCCCCACTTGTAGTGCAAAAAAGGCCTTTTTCATGAATTTTTTTAAAGAAAACTACAAAACTTTTTTAATCGATCAATATACCATCTTAAAGAACACATCTTGAAAAACTTTCAGTAATTTTTTTATTGAAAAATATTACATTGTTTAGTGGCAAATGGCCGTCAATGAAATAATGTTTTTATATACACGGTTTGCGGTGACCAACATTGCGGCGAAGTGGATCATCTGAAAAAAAAATGCGGATGGATTTAGTCAAATATAAGTATAAACTAGTCTTTAATCGAAGGATTTTAAAAAATATTCATTTTTCACAAAATGGCGGACGGTCAAAGTTAATGGTTCGATTTTAACGAAAAAAAACGGCCGTTTTTTGGCTATAAGACGGCCATTTTTTTTTTCGAAAAAAAAAATCGAGCGATTAAAGACTACATTTTTATGTATTAAATAAGCCTGCAAAATTTCAAGAAGATCGGTTCATTAGTGTTCGAGTAATCTTGGCCACCGACTTCAGAAATGCCATTTTGAGAAAAACGCGTTTAAAGTTTCAATTTCAGTTTACACGAAGAAAATATTTTTTTTGTAAACTTACATAGAGTCATCTATTCCGGGCATAAAAAAAACTGCACTTCAAATTGCACTTCAAAAAAATGCAATAAAAAAATCGATTTTTTCAAAATCGCAAGTGGGGGTAACCCCTTAAATATTTATAATTTTAGAAAGTGCAAGAAAAATCGATTTTTCGACCCATCACAGTGGTGTCCCGTCTTAAGTCTAGATAAGTTGACACAATGTCTCCACGACTTGTAGTCATTTTCAACGCTGTTCCAAACTCTTTGTTCCGCCTTTGTAGCGTGTGCCCTTGCGAATTTCTAGCTACTACCGTTACGAAAGGCAGTCTACTGACAATGACTATCGCGATAAAAGTAAACCCCACTTCGTCGTTGCCGGGGAATGCGTTCGATATCGGGTTTTTGTTATTGAATAGCAAGCACAGAGATTGGGAATGCAGGAAAAATGATGGCGAGAGAGCGAGGGAGGAAGATAAGGAGAGAGCCGATTCCAACAGCCGATCTTCGATCGGCCCATCGAGGTGACACTAATAAGGAAGTTTAGCGAACAATTCGAGCTCAAGAGTATGCCGAACGAGCATAGCCAGCAGAGGAATGAGCCCAGCGCACCCCCTTACTTAATTGTAATGATAGTCGCGTCGAGGGGACTGGTTCTCAGTGCACGACACTCTGCTTCCCAACGCACGAAACGAGACTACTATCAAACGTGCACACGTCCATACTGCATGCCCACACCCACGCACATGTTTGAGTATGAAAAATGATGGGTTTACATATGTATGTGAATCCACGTACGTTTTATTATTATTTACACATATACATGCAGTCATGTATGCAGATGTGTGTACGGAAATTGTGAGTTTCCACTCACTCTTCTGAGCCTGCTAACTCTCGAAGTATACGACCCGGGTAACACGACAACGAGACGGGAGCGAAGTTTCTCCATTCGATTTCCGGCGTACAGGCTGTCGCCAGGCATCTCGAATCCACTTGGTGTTCCCTTTTTTCTTCTCTGTCTCTCCCTATCTCTCTCTTTCTCATTCAACACATGCACACAGTTATGTTTTATATATTTGAAAATCAAGGGAAGGGTGAGATGCGACATTGATTTCCAGATTCCGATTTAGATAACCACGAGCTCGTGCATAGTATCTACAGATATACAGGTAATATCACGAGTCGAGATTGAGTCTCTTTTTTTAATGCCTACATGAATATACGTAAAGCGAAGCAGAAAAAGCTCGGGATTTCCGTGCTTTTTCTCGTTTCGTCTGCAACCACATCATCGTCACCCTTCAACGCGATGGCTGTTTTCTTCCTCGCGTATATTTCGTTCGCCTAGAATTGTGGAGGCGTAGTATCACGAACTGTACAACAAACACATACACACACTCTCGCCGGCCTTGTCTCTTTGTCGTTCTCTCTCTCTCTCTCTCTCTCTCTCTCTCTCTCTCTCTCTCTCTCTCTCTCTCTCTCTCTCTCTCTCTCTCTCTCTCTCTCTCTCTTGCTCTCGCTCTCTCTAATTTCTATTCATCTCTGGCTAAGTCACTTCCGCACGAGTGAAGCTGGCAAGTGCAGACGACAACGAAAAGAGAAATGAGCATAAGTGCAGAAGTTCAGGATCTACGGAGAAAGCAGAGACTCAGTTTTGGGGAAAAGTGCACATACGGCGTATGCACGAACGAGCAAAGCACGAGTACCAGCCATGGAGACGGAGAGACGGAGGAAGTGGTCGGTGTTTAATTCTTTAACTACCCTTGGCCCGAGCATGTACGGATCGTTGAATCTCTTCGTCGAGTTCATCAAGTCTCGAGTATGAATTGTAGACTAAACTGTAATGCGCGCAGAACCCACTCGCAGTCGATTTGTCAGACTCTTCTTTCAAACTTCTCCCTCGCACAATTTTCTATAGAAACCCGCGACGACTTATCACTTCTCGGCGTATGCAAATAGAGTGCAAAGAGCAATGTAATAATAGAAAGTTGGACGCCGATGAGACCGTTGATTCTACCTATTGTCGACACCCCGCATGATGGCCTTATCGTGGTAGTGGGGTTTGCACGTTGTGATGGTCCGTGAAGTCACTGTGAGGCAGCAGACCCAAGGTAGGTCTGGAAAGGATCGAGGTGAGTGTCCAGACTAAGTATACCATGCACCACATCTGAAACGAAGATTGGAAGCATCGTAACGCTGGCTGCATGAGTACGCGGATCTGAAGCTACTGTAGTGCAAAACGATCCCTCCGAGATACTTGGGGAACCCTCGGCGTATTGTACCTCTTGCCCTACTGCGCCAGCTCTCCCAGAGGTGACTTATTTTCCAACGTACTCGTGGGACTAAGAACAGATAAGGAACACAAAACCCGACCAAAGCAAGCCACAACGGTGCCATACGGCTCCTCGAGTCGTTAGAACGAGAAACTTTGGGCTTCCGTGGGAGAACTCGATGACTGGACTTTCCAAACTCTGTAATTCCAAGCTAAGCTGGTCCGCGGAAAACTCTCCGAGAGGCCTTAGATGTTGCGTGGTAAGACCGGAATCTGTCAGTCGAAACTCTTCTGATTGCGAGTTGTTCGTTTGCCTGGATAAGGAAAATATGATCAAACTCAAGCTACCGAAGATCTCCCCTGGGTCCAGATTCGTTCGGATACTTATCCCTGTGAGAAAACGTACCAGCTTCATTTCTACCGGCATACCATCGTGATAAATGATCGAGACTAGATTTCACATCATATCCGGATGCATAGCCTCTCTCTATCTTTTCTTTGTACCCTTTTATGGTACTGTTTACACCTGCCAACTTCTCTTCCCTAATTTAGCCGGATATCTATAATTTTTAGGAACAATCGGAGGTTCCTCAAAAGGCCTTAGATGTTGATTCGTAAGACCGCAATCTATCGGGCGAAACACCTCTGATTGTGAGTTGTCCATTTGCCTGGATCCGGAAAATATGACCAAACTCAAGCTCCTGTAGATCTTCCCTGGGTCCATATTCTTTCAGAACTCATCCTCATGAGAATACGTACCATCTTCATTACTACCAGCATCCCATCGTGATAAATTATCGAGACTAGATTTCACATCATATCCACATGTATAGCCTTTCCCTCCCTCTTTTGTGCTTTCTTATGGTAGGCCTTGCACCTGCCAACCTCTTCTTCCCTAATTTGGCCGATTATATATATTTTTCAGCAACAATCAGAGGTTCGTCAAGAGGCCTTAGATGTTGCTTCGTAAGACCGCAATCTATCAGTCGAAACACCTCTGATTGTGAGTTGTCCATTTGCCTGGATCCGGAAAATATGACCAAACTCAAGCTACTGTAGATCTTGGGTCCAGATTCTTTCGGATATTTATCCCTATGAGAATCCCTCTCATCTCCCTCCCTCTTTTGTGCTTTCTTATGGTAGGCCTTGCACCTGCCAACCTCTTCTTCCCTAATTTGGCCGATTATATATATTCTTCATCAACAATCGGAGGTTCGTCAAGAGGCCTTAGATGTTGCTTTCTACGACCGGAATCTGTCAGTCAAAACTTCTCTGATTGTGAGTTCCGTTTGCCTGGATCCGGAAAATATGATCAAACTCAAGTTACCGTAGATCTCTTCAGACCTGCTTCCATCTCTTCTTCCATAATTTGGCTGGATGTCTATATGTTTTATCAATAATCGGAGGTTCGTCATGCCCCAATCTACCTTACACCCCAAAAACGCATTGAAGGAAGGTACGAAGCGATGCCGTTGCCGCGAAAGGTAGTAATAACACAACGGAACGAAGAATACCGGTCGTCTCGACGCTTATACCCTCGTAGATTGTGCTCTCTGCCAGAGCTTTATAATGGCACGGTAGAAACACAATGGTGGACCCGCTTCGCCCCGCCGCGTCTCTTTCCATTCCCTCTACCCATCCCAGCTCCACTTTTGTTCCATATCTTTCTCGTTCTACCTGCCGTTTCTCTCGCTGCTCCGGTGCTACCGAGAAAGCCCGGTACTACGCATTGGAAAGCTCGTGGACCTCATCTGTATATAACGTTTCTCTATCGCTTTCTCTTGCGCGAAACCCGCCGAGGAGGAGCCTAGCGGTTTGTATGGTCTCGCTGTCTCTCCATCCCTTAGCACTGTTTCTCTCTTAGCCTGTCTCTTTGTCTCTGTATCGCAGAATGGGGGGAACTTGAAAACTTTGCATAAATATACTAAAACTATTGTGTCCTTTACCTCGTCCATAGTACCATCGCGGCTGCCCGGTGGTTATTTATCGTTGTAGGTTAATGAATTTCCCCTTTGCGCTTCTGATTTATTGGCTAATCCAAGCAGACCAACCGGCCCCAGTTGACTCTGTACAAAGTTATGGATTTACGTTCACTCGGGCAGCTGTGAACATGTGCGTAGGTGAATTGGTATGGGCACAGAAATGGCTCTCTTCCCGTCCAGCGGCCGAGACTGTGATGGAAATGGAAAGCTCGGGACGTACACCACTTTTGTGCAAAGTTTCTCCACCGTCGCCCTTTACCTTTTCCTTACCGTCTCTGTACACCATAGGCACTCTGCAGTTTGAGACTGCTGGATCTGACCCCAAAACTAATTGAAACACTTCCATTATGCATGCTATTTGCTCGTATAGTCTCTTTCCCGTTTACCTATTTAACAAATTAATCTTCGTCGCGTCAAGATCAATAGTTGATTGTATTTTTTACGGCGTTACCCCCGCTTGTAGCGCAAAAAAGGCCTTTTTCATGATTTTTTTAAAAGAAAACTACAAAACTTTTTTAATCGATCAATATACCATCTTAAAGAACACATCTTGAAGAACTTTCAGTAATTTTTTTATGGAAAAATATTACATTGTTTAGTGGCAAATGGCCGTCAATGAAATAATGTTTTTATACACACGGTTTGCGGTGACCAACATTGCGGCGAAGTGGATCTTCTGAAAAAAAAATGCGGATGGATTTAGTCAAATATAAGTATAAACTAGTCTTTAATCGAAGCATTTTAAAAAATATTCATTTTTCACAAAATGGCGGACAGTCAAAGTTAATGGTTCGAATTTAACGAAAAAAATCGAACGATTAAAGACTACATTTTTATATATTAAATAAGCCTGCAAAATTTCAAGAAGATCGGTTCATTAGTGTTCGAGTAATCTTGGTCACCGACTTCAGAAATGCCATTTTGAGAAAAACGCGTGTAAAGTTTCAATTTCAGTTTACACGAAGAAAATATTTTTTTTTGTAAACTTACATAGAGTCATCTATTCCGGGCATCAAAAAAAAACTACACTTCAAATTGCACTTCAAAAAAATGCAATAAAAAAAATCGTTTTTTTTCAAAATCGCAAGTGGGGGTAACCCCTTAATTCGTCATCTAGTCCCGATCGGTTGTCATTCACCATTTTTTATACCTTATTTATATATTTTCAGCACTCTTAGTTATGGTTTCTTCTGATTTTGACAAAATAAATGGTAACGTATGAAGCAACAATCGATTTAAGTCGCTTACAAAGAACATCACTCAAGTGTCAGCACTTCGATTTTGTTGAACCTCATATATGTGGTGAAGCGTTGAAAACTATTAGACACGTTTTTTTATCGGCGGAAAACGGTTTTAAGGGGGGAATCACCTCTCGACGAGAGGTGTGTCACCCCTTAAGTTTTTTCATCGCTTTACGATAGAAGAATTTTAGTTTTTATTTCATTCAGATCGGTGGACTGCTATCGGTGAAACTGCAAAATCTCCCCTCGACACGCCTTTCTTTGAGAAATGGTCCCCCCCCCTTAAAGCCGCTTTTCCGCCGATAAAAAAAGACGAGTCTAATCATTTTCAACGCCGTAGCATATACATGAGTTTCAACAACATGGAAGCCGGGCAGATAAGTTAAATCTTTGTTAGTAAGTTGCTTTGGGAAGAATTTGGTACTTTGCTGGACGAGGGATGTTTGACAGTTCATGTTCCCGGTCGCTGTCGTACACGAGTCTTGCCCAGTGTGTTCCTTTAAGTCTTTACCCCTCTCTCTTTCTCTCTCTCTCTCTCTCTCTCTCTCTTTCTCTTTTTCTCTCCCCCTACTGTATTTAATAGTTAAACTAAAATCATCGAAAAATTTGTTGATAGGTTTCTTCCTCCTACTATCTTTTCCACTCCACTACATTGCCGGTAATACATTATACACTATATGCGCAATATACAAATACAAATACACGAAAATGTGCGACTTATCATAGCTGTCTAGCAACGCGTTTTATTGTCTATTCTAATAAGCACATATTAATTTTGATGCATACTTTCCATGATTAACGATCTGTTGCAAGCAATGTTCAATATTTAATAAAACAGTATCTAATGTTTCACAAAAGTTTGATAACAAATATTTTGGATGACATGATCTTAAGGGTGCTTTGTATTTAAATGCCAGCGAAAAATAGAGATATAGTGAAGATTGAAAGTCCTCCGTACATAGGGTTAAAGCGTGAAAAATCGAACGTATTGATGATATTAAGAAAGTTAATATTTAAAAAAAAATATGTCAAAAAGCCTATCGACCTTTACAAGCACTATTTAGACTTATTCTTCCGACTTTTATTAACATTTGTTAAGCAGGTGTTTAGGCAAGTGGCATGGTGATTTTCGACTCTATTGTTACTGGAAATCGATAGACTCCTCATTTCTCCCGTGTTTGATGGGCTTGATATTTGCCATTTTGATAAACCTTGAAATTATCGTCGAATCAAAACTTTATCCACCAGGTACACGACACAATCTCCAACGAAGTATTCAGGCGAAAGAGCAAATGAATTTCTGAAGGCAGTGGTAGAATAAGGCGTTATGTCGAAGGTTTCAACAGCAATACGTCGAGAAATGTGTGGCAAATGCTTCGACAAGTCAAAAGTCTCGGTCGAGTAGTCGAGTTTTGTTCAAAATATGAAATGTCATGATCTCCATGAAACAGAGCCTTCGTACTACCATACTCGTGGTTGATGGGCTCATATCTACGCTGGTTGAAGATTAACAAGTGACTGTAACTTGAGATTAAGTTCGGCTGACACATCATTATACACCTGTGAATAATAATCAAGTATGGGAAAGACGAGCGAGGTAATTACGTTATATGAAGGCAATATGTTTGTACCAACAGAGATTAGAAGAGACAATCAACCCAAGATTGCGCACATCTCTCATATACGGTATCAGAGTGCCATTAACGACAATGGGCGGTAATTGTTCAAGGTTAATCTGGCCGGGGTACAGTCTGCTGCCGAGTACGGCTACTTGGGATTAGTGCATATTAAGCTGGAGACCATTTGTGTTAGCATATTTAGCGATCACCTACACATCGGTAGATCGAGTTTCGCCAGTAGAATTATCAGCGGCTAGGGACCTCAAATAAATTTGGGTATTATCGACAAACACCATATGTAGGCTAGTGTTACTTTCCGACTCATAGTAGATTTGTCATCATTTGCCATCAAGACAATTCCCATTTTTGATTCACTGAAATCGGTGGGCTGCTTGCCGGTGACACTTCAATATCAACCCTTGAACTGCTTTACTCCAAGGAGTGGTTGCACCTCTTAAAATAGTTTTTACCAATGCGGTCACCAGTGATCATAGTTCCGCCAGCTGTTAGCATCACAAGTTAAAATGCAGTTCCGTTTCTTCGATTGCCATACAATTCAATAAAAATAAATGCACTTACCTCAACATAGCAATGGTTGTCTCCACCAACACTCCACAATCTACTAAAACCCCACTCGTCTCCAATAAACTCTATCCCAATAAAACCTAACATTTCACAGCGTTCGCGAA
This sequence comes from Ophion slaviceki, assembly GCA_944452715.1. NCBI lineage: Eukaryota > Metazoa > Arthropoda > Insecta > Hymenoptera > Ichneumonidae > Ophion > Ophion slaviceki. The sequence goes on from OX101792.1 coordinate 21,745,042, forward strand.
AGAAAAGCAGTCACGTGAAAAATGTGGAATGAGATTTGTCTTCGTATAGCTGGAACACGCAAGTCGAGTTCTTCCGTTGTTCGCCGTGTGTTAATTGTCAGCTCTTATCACTGGTTGGCGAGAAGGAAGAGAGGGAACGGAAATGCAACTTGAGCTTGTGTTGCATCAACGTTCTACATGGAAATTCGTTGGCACGCGTATTCATGCACATAACCATGCTGTCGAGAGGGGTTTGTTCATGCAAACAGTTATCGAAAGTTTAATCGACACATTCGTCGACCGCGGTTGGTCGGGGGAGTGGGGAAGGTACGGGGCTGCCGCACACGGGGTCCGTCGAGGGTTGCTGAGTGTGAGCGCCGCGGACAATTGGTGTGTAAGCGAGTGTGAAAGAGAGCGTTTAGAGAGTGAGAGACGGAATGAGCTAGGGGATTGCCGTGGGGAGATAAAATAGAGATTGACGAACGCCGGGGTAGTGGATATTGAAAGAGTTTCGTAGGGGTTGTTAGGAAAGAGACAGAAAGAAAGAGAAAGAGAGGGAGAGAGAGAGAGAGAGAGAGAGAGAGAGAGAGAGAGAGAGAGAGAGAGAGAGAGAGAGAGAGAGAAGAGAATTAGCGACCAACGGAGATGAAGAGAAAGAAGGAGAGATGGAAAGTATCCGCCTAGAATGGATTTGAGGAGGTGTGGGGTGAGAAAAAAGTTGTTATTCGCTTTATACCCAAGTAGCAGCGATAAGACCGCGATTTGTTTCCTTTTCGTATATATTGTTAGTTGTACGTATAGTTAAGGTGTACATGTGTGATAACAAAAGGCTCACGTGTGTGTTGGTAAAAGTCAAAGGAATGAGTGAGTGCGAAATCGCTACGAAGCACCCCACAACGTCGAATTAGGGAGAGGGTGAGGAGAGACGAAGAAGAGAGGAAGAGGGAGAGAGAGAGAGAGAGAGAGAGAGGGGGGGGGAGACAGCAGTGCTACTTTTCCTGTAGAAGCCGCTCGAGGGAGCGTTACGCGTGTTCACAAAACCAACTTTAATCCATCCTTGCTTACCAGTTCAACAAATAGCAGAGGAAGAGAGGTGCCGTAAAATCGAGGAAGAGCGAGCAAGTTAGAGGGGGGGCTCGTTAAGCTCTTGCAATATTTTTAATTACCTCGTGTAGGCTCTGACCCTCCCTCTGCCTCTTTCTTCTCTCCTCTTCTCATCCCAACTCAGAAGTCGTCGAGTTCTACGCCATTGAGAACAAAACCCTCTCGCTGTGTCCCACCGGGTTAACGAAGTTCCGATAACGATTGGCGGCGACGACGACGACAAGGTCGAAAAACGTGCTAGGCTGGGTTCTCTTTCCTCTCTCAGAATTCTTATTTCTCCTGCTGTGGCGGCTGTACTAGCGCAAGCTTCCGGTAGCCAACTCGATCTCCCCAACCCTTCTCATTGTGAACACTTTTGACCTGTACAATATCGGAGCCCTTCCACATGGATTGCCTCGTACTGCACGTATCTGTATAAAACGAAACTAAACGAAGAATTGCCGTTCTCACGGGGAATGACAATCGAGTAGCGAATTAGCGCGAATTAGCATTTAGCCAGTGGGCTAACGATCGGATCACAAGTATCTCGCTCGCCTTCTCTTGCCGGCTCGCCTACCTCCGTGTTATCGCAGATTCTGCCTTCTCCGTTATTTCGAATTTCTCGCGAATCGAGATGTATATGTGCCAAGACCGGAACGTCGGCGTTGAAGATATCTATGTACAACACGCGAGGACAAACGCCAGGCTCTCGTTTAGGCCGTTACCACTAGCTTCGCTCTTTCCACTGCATTCTGTCTGCAGCTCGGGTTGCGTTTCAACGCTCTGTTCCGGGCGCCCCTGGGTCACGCGTGACGACCCGAAATATCCCGAGGTCGGTATCAGTCGTCTCTGTCGTGGCCCGGATGCTAAACCCTAATAACGGTGCTATATTCACCTTCCGTGTTTCCATGAACACCCTTGGTGTTTAGCACGTGCATCGTACGATGCGTCGCCCGTCTGTCGACGTGCCTTCATCTTTGGATTAGCATTTTTGCTCCGACCAACGCTCAGGTCGACGAACAATATTGAATTTCAGCAGTCTTTTGTCTTGGGCGACACTGTGAAGGGAACGTTCATGTTTGATGTTGATTTTTGACATCACTGGGTGGAAATTTGTTCGGTGTCACCCGATTCTACCTCATACCTATGGAAGTTTGGTAGTCGCGCGTGGGGAGTCCACATTTGAATCCAAGTGGATTTTGCGCTATTTGTCGATTCACGTCGTTTGAGTATTTTCTAATTTGATGTTCACAACCGGAATTTGTTGGATGTCACAAAAACATATCCTTTCGTGATACCGTGCACAAATTTGTTGGGAGTTCCAAGATGCAACCATATCTCTATGGAGATTCGTTAGGGACATCGCACATTGGGAGTCCTCATTGGAATCCAATTGGATTCTGCACTGTTTTTCGATAAACGCCAATGGGGATTAGATAGGGACGGAGGAAATCCACGTTGGAATCCAAGTGGATTCCGCGCTATTTCTCGGTTGACATCGTTTGAGAATTTTTTATTTGAAATTCTCAACCGGAGTTCGTTGGATCTCCAAAAAATGTCCTTTTGTGATTCCATGTACAATTCCGTTGGGGAGTCCCAATACGCACTCACATCTCTATAGGGATATAGGGATCCAATTGAATTCCATTGGGGAGTACCAATATGCACTCACATCTCTATAGGGATATAGGGATCCAATTGGACTCTGCACTGTTTCCCGCTGAACCCCGTTTCTATGCGCTATTTGTCGATTTACTTCGTTCGAGCATTTTTTAATTTGATGTTCACAACCGGAATTTGTTGGATGTCACAAAAAAATATCCTTTCGTGATACTGTGCACAAACTTGTTGGGAGTTCCAAGATGCACCCACATCTATAAGGGAATTCGTTAGGGACATCACACATTGGGAGTCCTCGTTGGGATCGAATTGGATTCTGCACTGATTTTCGATAAACGGCTATAGGGACGGAGGGAATCCACGCTGGAATCCAAGTGGATTCCGCGCGATTTCTCGATTGACATCGTTTGAGAATTTTTTCTTTTAAATTCTCAACCGGAGTTCGTTGGATCTCCAAAAAAGTCCTTTTGTGATTCCATGTACAATTCCGTTGAGGAGTCCCAAGATGCACTCACATCTCTATAGGGATATGGGGATCCAATTGGATTCTGCATTGTTTCCCGCGGAACCCCCTTTCAGAATTCTTACCACCTTCGAATTGAAAGTATGTGAAAAGTCAAAAGAAGAAACTCGGCGTGTTGAAACATAACCTGCACGCTCCGTGGGCGTGTATGTGATAAACTAAAGTAAATAACAAACTTTAATTACAGTGGATTTTCAGTGATGTGATTCTAATGGATTTTTAAGATATACTTTTTCAAAGCGATTTATACTTTTTAAGATAAGATTTACACTTTTCAGATCAACTCATTTTGTATATCTATATACTTTGTTTAGAAAATTGAACGTACAGAATGCGATGAGAGAATCGTATCGGATTCGGATCGATAATGTGGGAATCCTTTAGGATTCGAATCGGATTCGTTCATTAGATTCCAAGAGGGAATCCCGATTACCAACATACGAACGTGACGTTTTAGTGCAGGAATCCAACACGATTACCTATTAGATCTCTATCAGGAAACAGGGACTAAGAATCCAATTGGACTACGACAATATCTGCCATGTGATGAACTCTGGATCTTACCAAATAAACGTCCTTCAATGGCAAACGTCGTTGACATTTCCTTTTCACAATGGTCGCGGCCATGTACGAATAAAACAACCAGAGGGTTGATATTTTCAATCCAACGTACGAGCGTGACGTTTTAGTGTAGAGATCTAATCCGATCACCCATTGGCTCCCTCTATGAAAGCAGGGACAATTATTGGAATAGTGACATTTTGGTGAATTCTTCGAAACGTGGACATGTCTAAAACATCGAAACAACATCGATGTGCTATCTTCATAGTCCCGAATAAAAATTAGAGTTGTATCGTTGACTTGAGTAAATTTTGATTTCGAAGTTACAGAGCATTTTTTATGATTAGTCGAATCGTTAGAGTAAATAAATAACAATGGTAATTTCCATATTTTCATCTCATTTTTTTTTAAACCCGACAAAGGTGAGGAAAGAAACACGATATCAATGGCAGTCCTTTATTTTATAAAAACGCCTGACGCATTAGATTGGAAAGTCATCATTGAGCGACCACCTACTTGAGCATCGACGTAGCGAACAAAAGAGTGACCGTTCGATTTTACAAAGGCGACTGAACGTGCATTTCCATCCGAATACTTTTAACCCTTCTAGCCTCATCACTCGCTTCTCCGTTCCTCGCTTTTCCATACATTTGCTATAACGCTGTTCGCCTCGGTATTCTTCACACGCTATCCCTTTTGTTCCGACACCGCCCAACGCCCATTTCCTCAATCAAGAGGTCGAAATCGATGCGATGCGCAAGGGAAGTGCCCAATTATCGTTAACTACTGCTGCGGATGCGATGTACTCCGATCGAAATCGCAAGGGGTCGCGAATACCCTTCGATATATTTCGAGTCCTGTATGCTCATTCGTGGCTGTCAGTGCTGAACTCGTTGCGTTTGATTTCCCGATAGGATCCTCTGTCCTTGTTCCCTCGATACAGATCATAATGGAATACGTTGCTATTCAGACTCGTCCTAGACGCTTGAAATTCGTATCTGCCAGCTTTGGAACCTCGACCAGCTGCGATCGAAATTTGTACTGTCATGAAACATCACTTCAGGGGGGAGATACCTTTACGGCGAGCAAAAAATTACTGATTTTCATGATTTTTTTTTTAAGAAAGATTTCGTCACTATTTTTGTGACTTAGGGTATGTTTTATTTAATGACTGCGACACGGTATTTTTTTTTGTTAATCTTTAAAAATTGCGGAAGTATGGCACGGTCTTCTAAATGGGTTGCGGCAGAAGTTGTCAGACGGCGTGAGACGTAGCATCGACGAGAGTGATCTGAAAAAAAAAAACAACGAGACTTTTTCTTTCATTAAGGCGTTACCCCCACTTGTAGCGCAAAAAAGGCCTTTTTCATGAATTTTTTTAAAGAAAACTACAAAACTTTTTTAATCGATCAATATACCATATTAGAGAACACATCTTGAAGAACTTTCAGTAATTTTTTTATTGAAAAATATTACATTGTTTAGTGGCAAATGGCCGTCAATGAAATAATGTTTTTATATACACGGTTTGCGGTGACCAACATTGCGGCGAAGTGGATCATCTGAAAAAAAATGCGGATGGATTTAGTCAAATAAATAAGTATAAACTAGTCTTTAATCGAAGGATTTTAAAAAACATTCATTTTTCACAAAATAGCGGACAGTCAAAGTTAATGGTTCGATTTTAACGAAAAAAACGGCCGTTTTTGGGCTATAAAACGGCCATTTTCTTCGAAAAAAAAATCGAACGATTGAAGACTACATTTTTATGTATTAAATAAGCCTGCAAAATTTCAAGAAGATCGGTTCATTAGTGTTCGAGTAATCTTGGTCACCGACTGCAGAAATGCCATTTTGAGAAAAACGCGTTTAAAGTTTCAATTTCAGTTTACACGAAGAAAATATTTTTTTTTGTAAACTTACATAGAGTCATCTATTCCGGGCATCAAAAAAAACTGCACGTCAAATTGCACTTCAAAAAAATGCAATAAAAAAATCGATTTTTTCAAAATCGCAAGTGGGGGTAACCCCTTAACACTCATACGCAGTATATGAACTAAGAAAAAGTGATAAATGTTGAAAATCGATTAAATGGTACGCTTTGAAACAAAAATATTGAATTTTCCCAAAAAATGGCTACATTTTACAAAAAAAAATCTATTTTCTGAAATATTACTGACCACGATTTAGATAATAAGGTTAGAAAGATTTATACCAAATTTCATCAGAATCGGTCGATTCGTTTTTTAGCTCTATATCACACCAGTTTTAAAAATGCAGTTCAGAAGACTGTGCCATACCTCCGTAATTTTTTAATATTAATATACATGTAACAACCAAAAGCAGTAACACATACCCTGCGTCTCAAACGTGGAGAATAAATCTTCCCTTTGAAAAAAATCATGAAAATCATCAAATTTTTCCTCGCCTAAAGGAATCTCCCCCCTTAAGTGTCCATCGATTTTGATGAAACTCTCATATGTGATAAAGCATTGAAAAATGTTTGACACGTATTTTTTTTATCGGCGAAAAAACGGTTTTAAGGGGGGAAATCACCTTTCAAAGACAGGCGTCTCTCTCCTTAATTTTTTCCCCAATATTTCTATAGTGGATTTTTCATGGCATTACATTAGAAGAATTTTGGTTTTTGATTCTTTCAGATCGGTATACTACTTGTGGGTGAAACTGCAGAATCACCCCCCGACACGCCTTTCCTTGAGTAGTGGTTTCCTCCTTTAAAACCGTTTTTCCACCGATACGAAAAAAATTCGTTTTTTAATAGATTTCAACACTTTATCACATATATGAGTTTCAACTAAATCGAAGGCGAACACTTATGTGATGTTCCTTGTGAGTTTTATCTCGAATTAAGGCTATGTGGTTCACCGAAGGATAGTACTTTTTGGGGATTTTTCTTAGAATATCCAAGAAGTAATCAAAATGAGGTTTGGAGGGTTTATTCTACACGTGTTGACATACAGAAAACAAAGTTTTCTCGCCCTCAGCTAATGAATCATCATGCCGATAAAACATAACGTTATCGAAGTTCCTTCCAACCAGCTGCTCTCTCATAAAATTTTTAAAACGTTGTTTCGAAAAACCGTAAAAAAATTTGTTTACCCTTTTTTCAAACTAGCCTCTTCTACCTTTATGTTGCTCAGGCAACCCTGCCTCTCAGTTACTTATATACTTAAGCTCGAACCTCCCTCCTTTACGGATTAAAAAAAACTAACTGTATACAGATGTAAATTTGTTTTAAAATGAACTTACTTGCGAAGAATATGATATGATGAATAGTAGAAGCGAGGTTCATGACACACATATGTTACGAGCAAACGGCGCAGATCGCACAGGAATGGCTGCGTCCGGCGTGTGAATCGTGCCAAGAGCGGTAAATCAATCTGAAAGCGATTCACTATTTCTCTCTCTTGCTCCCTCCCTCCCTCCCTCTCTCTCTCTCTCTCTCTCTCTCTCTCTCTCTCTCTCTCTCTCTCTTTCATGTTTGTGTGCGTGCATACATACCTTCATCCATATATCACATATGCGAACTTGTATGTGTACAAGAGCCACTCTTTGGCGTCCTACACAGTGAAGGACAGCACCAGCCAACCTCCTGCGGTTTCCATGATCCTGGCATGCGATGTTATAATTATACCGTTTCTACATCCACCGCTATGCTATTCGTATCATTTTTATGAAATTAAAGTCCCCCTCCCCACTCACCCCTCCTTGTCCTTTTCTTGCCCTGTTGATCGCGCAATATCCATTGCGAAGGATTTTCGAAGTGCGGAGTGGGGATGAGACGATCTGTTTTACAGAATCATCCATACATAAATCATATATTCGCACATTCAACATATCAGTTTTTTTCGTAGACACAGCCCTGATGGAACGTATACCCACTCTCGATAACACCGAGGGGAACAAATCGTGCGGGGGTGGCTTCGTAACATCTCTCGAGTGGTGAATTCTCACAAGTGTTTCTTGTCCTTCGATAAATTTTACGCACTTTTTACTTGGGAACTTCTTCAATATCGCTCGGTCTCAATTTTCAGATTATCTGTTGCTCGATAAATAATCCTACTCGGATTATTTTCGCCAAAAGGAATGTCGCAGAGGCCTTGAAAGTTTCGCGATTCGGGTGAAAATACTAGGTGTACAAATGAGTTGGCCTGATAATAAGATCAGCTGTATTGAATATTTGAGTGGAAAAATGGTCCCTCCAGGTCTGGTGTCATATAATACCAACCTAGTAGACTATTGGTCCAGACCAACAACTCAACATAACCTCAAAATATACACAGTGGGCATAGTGAGCCAAATGAGTTGCAATGACGCGAAGTGAAGAAGTGGTTTCAAAGATGTCGAAGTGGAAATTTCGAGCTCGAGAATGACGAGAGAGCAGGACGACCAAAAAATGTTAAGACAAGGATTTGGAGCAGGTGCTGGACGAAGATCCTTGCCAAACGCAATCGGAGCTTGCTCCTACTTTAGAAGTTACCCACCAAGGCATTGCCAGTCGTTTGAGGGGGTATCCCTCTCTGGAATCCCAATTTGAAGGGTCAGAATAATGCATTTTTTTCTAGTAACCTATTGATTGGAATAAATTAATTTTTTCCAGCATGTTTTACACATGTTTGTGGTTACAATGTAATGTTTTCGGAAGAAAATCTTTCAAAGTGTTCGTGGTGCTGCAGTTGGAGTTGCAGTTCTTCAGAGGCGGGGCCAGAAACAGCGAGATCTCTACCAGGCTCAAATGTAATTTGAAACGAAAACAAACAAAATGTGCTTCAAACATATCCAACTGGCTATGGGTTCACAATCCACTTTTCGAAATTTCAAAAAAAATAAGAAAAATAACAGCTTCTCCAAAGAGAACCTCATTTTTCTCTTGAAAAACAGCATGCTGAAGTCATTGTTATTAACAAATGATTCATCCAATTAAAAAATGCGATCGTGAACCGAAAATGACTACTGCTTGAACGCTAACTGTGCAAATTCAAGTCAATAGTGTGAAAGTTACTCAAGATATCAATCCCGCCGTGTCAAGATATGTAGTTTCGAGATAATCGCGTTCAAACGCACACCCGACGCACACTGTTCCACTAAAATAGGCGTAACTTAGGGACCCTGAAATTTTTAGAATTTCAGGGTCCGGTGGGTCTCCAAATATTCTTGAAAGTTCCCACTATAACGATATGCAAATAATGACAATTTTTGGAAGTTTCCAGAGATGGATACCGCCTTAAAAAAGCTCGGCAATATTCAAAACGGCCTTACACAGGTCAAGGACCTAGGCCGGTCATATTACTGCATGACAATGCCAGACCACACACAGTAAAAAGGACCAGAGACGCTTCAGGTTCGTTGGGCTGGCAAGTTTTGCCACATCCGGCGTATTCACCAGGCTTGGCTGCATCAGATTTTCACTTGTTCCGATAGCTCCAACATCATTTGGCTAACAGCCACTTCAAATCGTTCGATCAAGTCAAAAATTCCATTCCCGACTTTATCGACTCAAAAGCACCATCTTATTACCACCAGGAAATTCGCAATCTTCCTGACAGGCGGGCAAAATCTGGGAAAGCAGACGGAGATTACTTTCCCGATCGAAATCTACCTTCATTTTAAGGGGCCAGTCCACTTTGGAGCCAGGATAAAAAGGCTATTTTCGCGATTTTTTTTAGGATTTTATAAAATATATGAATATAAAAGTTGTTGGGCTTGATAAATAGTCTTGAAATACATTAAATTTTTTTTAAATTCATTTTTATTCATTTTTAAGTACAAAAACTATAGTTCAACGTAACGCCTCAAAAATAGGTGGGGCAAGTAGCTCCATCACAACTCGGCAACGGTGTTACATCCTAGCGAATGTGCCTTCTCTCGGTTATTCCCAATATCCTCAGTGGCCGTTGTAAGCTTATTATTAAATGAATAAATCTAAGAATAAGACGCGTAACAGCGTAAAAAGGAACGTGCGTACGTTTCGCACGCATATTCAACCTACAGCGATATATATACGATAGCAGCACCGCCACAGTCATCGACTTTTCCTATCCCATTGGCTGTCAACAAGAACACGATCTCAGGCGCATATTCCAAGAAGAGCCGTCCAACGAAAAACCAACCATCAACTCGATCAACAGACTCCAAAAACTCTACGCCAGCCCATCCGCATGGTGACCAAGAGAAGCCGCGACCCTAGATTACTTCATCATAACATAGCCTAGACGGCTCCGACGAATTTATAACACTGACTGAAAAATAAGACATCCGGTCTCGCAGCGTAATCCGATATACAAACTTCTCGATATGAGAAGTCATCATAGCCGTAAATTGACATAACACAAACCATGCGAATGCTTAGGTCTCTGATATTGAACTCTATATCTCATGCGCTTTTTCACCGAAACACGAGACAAAGGTCTCCTTCTCTTCATACGCATATTAGTCAGAACCGATGCCCTGAAATAAGGCCACGCACGTGCCTAACGAATCTGTAAAGTGTTCGCACACCATACCGCGACCAATGGCGCTAATCAACCGATATCTTCACGACCAATGGACCAATCCCCGAAGAACTAGATGACCAAGACCACACTCTCACTAAGGTTCCTTCTCCCACTACTGAACCTCTCCTAATTTTCATATCAAGAAAGACTTCCTTCCCGAAGTCAGTCTCCCGTCAACTACCATCGCCTCAAGTTCTTCTATCAAGTCTCAATCCCAGTCTCCCGACAATCTTCATCAAATTCAGAACTTAGTCTTCCGTCAACCAATATTTGCGTCAACCGAATCACTCCTTATATCAAGTCTTAACCCAGAAGCCTAACGAATATCTCCGATTATCCTTCATACGAACCGTCTTCATTTTTCGAGTCACAAAAGTTTTATTTTACACTTGTATAATTTCTATCATCGGTCCGTGATTATCAATCTCAATTCATCGACCTTGCGCGCCGTTCATATTTCTATCTACGCGTAGTGCCCGTTGTAGTAAACACGTCGAGTATAGACACGACCAGCGTAAAATCCTGCGAGCGTCTTACCAGCAATTGTACCAGCGAGCGCACCAGGCCAAGAGCGAAGGCCCTTGTAACGCGAGCGACAACAAACATCCACGCAAGCGAGCGAGCGAGCGACCGAACGTCAAACACAACTAATGTAAGCTAACCATATCTTTTTCTTTTCTGTATCATTCATCGTAGGCCTGATCGCTTTAACCCGTCTAGTAGTCTTATAATAAATAACATATTGTCAATCGTATACCAATTCTGTCGAATTATTCCTCAATATCGAAATATCGCGTCAATTCCTTAATTCTATTCTTTCCCACGCACTACCCCTTTTTACCCTCATCCCGTGCTATTGCGCTAGGCGTAGGCAACAAAGAGGGAAACGAAAATACTATGTTCGCGTCCCTTCCGGATGTGACATATAAATTTTTGGGGGCTCGTCCGGGATATTAAAAAGGGAATGTGCTAATTGACCTAATGTCCATAAGTGATTCGGAAATTTATGCATCGGATTTGTTACCTGGTTTGGAACCTCCTAAACGATCGACCAAAAAATTACAAAAATTCTCAAAAATCGAAAACAAACCCACAAAAACAATGACGACGTTAGGAACAAACCAGTTAATATCTCTAACAGACGCCATAACCTGCGTCCCTGAATTCGACGGACAAAATATCCCTTTTTCAGAATTCATAACTGGGTGCGAGGATGCAAAAGATATGCTCCCTCCCGAAGCCGAAAAATATTTAGCAAAATTAATAAGAAACAAATTGAAAAATCAAGCTAAAGAAGCAATCCACGGGACGAAATTCGAAACGATAGAAGCATTAAACAAATTCCTAAAAAAAATATATGCACCAAATAAATCCGTAATGCAATTATTGGGAGAACTCAATAATATCTTTCAAACGGCCAACGACAGTGTCATAGATTTTTCCATAAAAATCAAGAAAAAGGCAAGGGAAATAATCGAGGCGCGAAACCTATCGAATGATGGGGCGGACGACCCCGTATTCAGAATAACAGTAGACGACTACTTCCTGACGTGTTTTAAACGTGGATTAAAGGGGGAAATTGAACAACGACTCCCTCCGTGTGCCAACATTGACGTCGCGATCGACCACGCTATACAAATTGAACATGAAATCGCGTCGCGAAAACAGTTGCATTCGCCTTCCATTAAACCCGTTCCGATCAAGTCAATCAAGATCTGTAATATTTGCAAAAAAAATAATCATCCGACCGAAGCTTGCCGATTCACAATTCTTACATGCCAAATTTGCAAAGGTCAAGGCCACAGTGCCATCGAGTGCAGAAAAAAACCAAACGAGCAATGCTCGGTCATTTGTCAAATTTGCAAAAAACTCGGTCACACCGCCGACATGTGTTACACCGATCAGAACTCCCGCGCCACGACCTGTCAATTGTGTAAAAACTTAGGGCACACAGCCGATAAATGTCATTCGCAAGGCATGGCCGTTCGAACGAACAAACGAACACGACGAGTTAGTAGAAATCCCCGCGCGTTCGAAACCTCTTTCCCCATGAGAGTCGAAAACCGCACGTTAAAGGAAGGGTATATCCCGCCTTTAAAAATCCGTAAGGATGTTTACGCCAGCGACTGCCTGGCAACAAACATCGACGGAAAGGCCCATTTGAAGGATCCCAATCCAACAAATGACGCCGTACGACCGATCGTGCCGGTCATAAAACTACAGGAATTCGACATCGTGGAAAACCAAACCAAACAAAAAATGAAATCAGATCGCAGGACAATCTGCGATTCTAATCCAGTTCCTCATGATTCTACTCCTAATTCGGACGTAGATTGCACGACAACTACGCCGGTCCAGAGCCTAGTAGTGGCCAATAAAAGCAACGAAAAAATCGACAAAAATGTCGAAATAAAACTTTGTCAACGCTCCAGTGAGAGCGATGATGAAGAAAAACCCAACGAAAACAAAAGCAAAACAAACTCAGATTGCACGACAATCTGCGTTTACAATCCAGTTCCTCGCGATGCTAATCCAATTTCTCGCGATCATTCTAATCCAAAATCAGATTGCATGTCAATCTTAAATTCCAGGCAAATTCCTCGTGATCCTTCTATTTCAATCGTAGATTGCATGACAACTACGATAATCCAGAGCCCGAAAGTGGCCAATCTAAAAACTTCGGCAAAAAATGTCGAAGAAAAACTTTGCTTTCACTCCAACGAGAGTGACGAGCAAGCAAAACAAAAAAAAATATTCAGTAGCGAGGAAGAATCAAAAACAAAAACAATCGAAAAAGAAAAAATTGAACAAAAACCAAAATTAGATTGCACGACAATCTTAAATTCCAGGCAAATTCCTCGTGATCCTTCTATTTTAATCGTAGATTGCATGACACCTACGATAATCCAGAGCCCGAAAGTGGCCAATCTAAAAACTTCAGCAAAAAACGTCGAAGCAAAACCTTGCCTTCACTCCGACGAGAGTGACGAGCAAGCAAAACCAAAAAAAATATTCAGTAGCGAGGAAGAATCTAAAACAAAAACAACCGAAAAAGAAAAAATTGAACAAAAACCAAAATCAGATTGCACGACAATCTTAAATTCCAGTCCTATTCCTCATGATCCTTCTATTCCAATCGTAGATTGCATGACAACTACGCTAATCCAGAGCCCGAAAGTGGCCAATAAAAGAACTTCGACAAAAAACGTCGAAACAAAACCTTGCCATCACTCCGACGAGAGCGATGAGCTAGGAAAATCAAATAAAAAATTCAGTAGCGAGGAAAAATCCAAAACAAATCCAAACAAAAAAGAACAACCCAAAATAAAACAAAACCAAAACGGAAAAGAAAAATCCAAAACAATTCAACATCAAAACGACAAAAAGGGCCTAAAAATGAAACAAAACTCGAATCAAATTTCAATCACAAAAGCAAATTCGCGAACGAACCTAAATTCTATCGTCACCTCCAAGTCAACATCGCATATAATCGAAAATTCGAAAATCGCGGTACAACATTTGGCGCGCAAATTAGACCAGACTAGTGATAGCAATGCCGAAAACAAAAATCCAACGACCTTTACTGTTCAAGCAGATGTCCACCTCGTCTCGCGTGAGAAAAACATAAAGATCGTCACTCGCTCTCAAGCGAAGAGCCCTATAGAACAAGTGCACGAATCATGTGGCGACTACGCTACCGTCAAGGCCAACGCGCCTGCAGCCGAACGCGTAGATGCGCACTCCAAAACTGGACACCTTACGCGTCTAATTCGTAAACTCATAAATTACGCAGAGAGTAGCGGCGGCGAGACGAAGGCCGAGATAGTAAGACCCATACGCACTAGTCGACCCGCGGAGGGCATTGCCCCGAAATCAGCTGAGAGCCCTGACAAGCGCAAAGCACTTCCGATCCCTCGCTCCAAAAACGTCATCAATCCTAATTCCGATAATTCGACAAATTCAGATTTCAACTCTGTCGATTCACAACCCTCCGAAGACAAAGATCCTCCAGCGGAGGAAAGAAGAATAACAGAATTCAAAATTGCAAATTTCATCAACACCAAAGAGTTGTTCCATTTTCGAACCGATAATCCGGTTTATTTCACCAAGTCAACGGGTGAGCCGTATGACCCAGGAGGACACAAGAGTGTCCCAAAAACCGATTTCAATCCTTATAATAAAAATAATCATAATAATTAACCTGTTTTTCAGATGGCCGTTATCAATCTACTGTGTAACGTTTAACGATGTCACCTTTGCAATCGTAATCAGAGAAATAGATAAAATGTTCAGTTACAGTATCCACAGTACAGAACATTCGAACTTGTGTATATTAAAGACTCGCCGAACTAACTGTTTAAAAATTCGAGAGAGATTTCCAGTCTCTATCCTAGATATAATCGCTTACTTCAATTCAAAACTCATATACGTAGTCATTATATTATATTAAAACATAACTATATTACGATATTCCTACGAAACGGTGAAAAAAGAGCGCCGAATGCTCCAAAATAATTTGTTATCAGCGATCCAAGCCTCGGACAAATTCTCTACAATTTAGCAAAGAAGCCGAGTTATAGGCGGTACTTTCTGACGAAAGAGTACACGTTATTCAATATATAAGGGTATAAGTAAATCTGACCAGGTTAAAAGAATTGTACCATCAATCTCCTGTCACTCGTGGGAACGAAATATATCTCCTCATTCCTCGAACGCATATATCACCAAAAACCTCAAACAACCTGCAATTCCTTACTTCCCCCTTTTTACCTCTTCGGAGACACCTGGTACAAGTTCATCCCTGTTCTGGTCGAAGCCACACCACCTGCAAACATGAATCCATCGACGAAATCTACTTAACGATACATCAACTCAACATCATCAGCATCCTGTGCGATGTACTCCAAAGAAGATATCGACAACGTACGAGATCGCGTAATGTTTCCCTTGGAGAAACCCCGTAAACAATATGGCACGGGACATCAGTAGTCAGAACACTACCAGTCCGGAGAACAAGTTGTTAAATCTCCTGGATAACAACAATATATAACACCAAGCCTACTCCATCTGGAATCGCACCTGGAAAATTCATTCAATTCGGTACAGCAAGCGCTGGTTTCACCCGAACGTCACTCGTCGTGCGAGCGATCAAGGTCCTCGTAGATACGGCGATCCATGCATACAGCCTACACCCTGTGGACGGCTGGTCAAGTTATGTCGTCGGTGCAGTATGGGGCTCGGTTACGTACCTCCTGTTGCACCGGGCTAAACAACCCAAGAAGAAAATCTCAACGGATGCAGTGACTGGTCAAGAACTTCAGCAACTCGTGTCGGCCCCTCCAGCTGAACCAGAGGGCCAATATCAACGCTACAGCATATGATCTGTCCCCTGTCATCTCCGATCATCCAGAAAACAACCAATCCTTCAAACCGCGTTCCTTCCCCTAAATTCGCACGAGGAGACTTATGATAATTCAGATCGTGCTAATAATTTATTTTTTGTCATCGTTCTTTTAATCTTGTCAAGTAAGAGATAGGGTAACATAAGCAAATAAGCATCTATGCACGAAGAAAAACAAAAAGGAGAAAACTCGTACACATACATTTCAGCGTAAAATAAAAAAATATAAATATATTTATAATTATCGAAAAAAGCAAAGAACAAAAAAAGGAGAACAAAAAAAAAATTCCTCATATAAAGATCTAGATATACAATAACCAAACATATTCTCATGCAAAGATCTACATATACAATAATAAGACACACATACTTTCCTTTTTCTATAGTCTACAAACTACTCTAATCCAAAAATTGTACCTACCGACACCGCAACCGTTTAAGAATAGGCTGATGACGATATTGAGATAACCTTCGGAACATTCACAATAATTGAGCGGGACGCTCAATCTCAAACCGGGGAGGTGTTACATCCTAGCGAATGTGCCTTCTCTCGGTTATTCCCAATATCCTCAGTGGCCGTTGTAAGCTTATTATTAAATGAATAAATCTAAGAATAAGACGCGTAACAGCGTAAAAAGGAACGTGCGTACTTTTCGCACGCATATTCAACCTACAGCGATATATATACGATAGCAGCACCGCCACAGTCATCGACTTTTCCTATCCCATTGGCTGTCAACAAGAACACGATCTCAGGCGCATATTCCAAGAAGAGCCGTCCAACGAAAAACCAACCATCAACTCGATCAACAGACTCCAAAAACTCTACGCCAGCCCATCCGCATGGTGACCAAGAGAAGCCGCGACCCTAGATTACTTCATCATAACATAGCCTAGACGGCTCCGACGAATTTATAACACTGACTGAAAAATAAGACATCCGGTCTCGCAGCGTAATCCGATATACAAACTTCTCGATATGAGAAGTCATCATAGCCGTAAATTGACATAACACAAACCATGCGAATGCTTAGGTCTCTGATATTGAACTCTATATCTCATGCGCTTTTTCACCGAAACACGAGACAAAGGTCTCCTTCTCTTCATACGCATATTAGTCAGAACCGATGCCCTGAAATAAGGCCACGCACGTGCCTAACGAATCTGTAAAGTGTTCGCACACCATACCGCGACCAATGGCGCTAATCAACCGATATCTTCACGACCAATGGACCAATCCCCGAAGAACTAGATGACCAAGACCACACTCTCACTAAGGTTCCTTCTCCCACTACTGAACCTCTCCTAATTTTCATATCAAGAAAGACTTCCTTCCCGAAGTCAGTCTCCCGTCAACTACCATCGCCTCAAGTTCTTCTATCAAGTCTCAATCCCAGTCTCCCGACAATCTTCATCAAATTCAGAACTTAGTCTTCCGTCAACCAATATTTGCGTCAACCGAATCACTCCTTATATCAAGTCTTAACCCAGAAGCCTAACGAATATCTCCGATTATCCTTCATACGAACCGTCTTCATTTTTCGAGTCACAAAAGTTTTATTTTACACTTGTATAATTTCTATCATCGGTCCGTGATTATCAATCTCAATTCATCGACCTTGCGCGCCGTTCATATTTCTATCTACGCGTAGTACCCGTTGTAGTAAACACGTCGAGTATAGACACGACCAGCGTAAAATCCTGCGAGCGTCTTACCAGCAATTGTACCAGCGAGCGCACCAGGCCAAGAGCGAAGGCCCTTGTAACGCGAGCGACAACAAACATCCACGCAAGCGAGCGAGCGAGCAACCGAACGTCAAACACAACTAATGTAAGCTAACCATATCTTTTTCTTTTCTGTATCATTCATCGTAGGCCTGATCGCTTTAACCCGTCTAGTAGTCTTATAATAAATAACATATTGTCAATCGTATACCAATTCTGTCGAATTATTCCTCAATATCGAAATATCGCGTCAATTCCTTAATTCTATTCTTTCCCACGCACTACCCCTTTTTACCCTCATCCCGTGCTATTGCGCTAGGCGTAGGCAACAAAGAGGGAAACGAAAATACTATGTTCGCGTCCCTTCCGGATGTGACAACGGCTTGTCTGAAATAAAAAATCAAAGTCCGTTAGATTCAGTATGACACCAGCTGCATAATGACCCTCGGATATAAAGTTTTATCAAAAAATAAAAAAATGGCAGATGAAAAACGAAAAAAGTTTTTTATAACGCGTTTTTTCGCAAAAAAAGAGTAAAAATCAAAATTTTAAAACCATCGAGGGTCATCTTGTTGAGAATCATGTTTACAATATGTGGTTCAAATTTCAAGAAAATCGGTTTATTAGTTTTAGAGATACGATGGAGCTAGATTTTGAAAACATTGTTTCAAGAAAAACGCGCTATACGCTCAGGTAGACGAAATGAGGTCCTGACGTTCAGGTAAAAAAAAAATTACTTAGAGAGCTCGGATTTTCATAAAATTTTGACACAATATTTCTGAATGTATGTACTTTCGAAAACAGTGAAAAAATCGATTTTTTTTTAATTTTCAAAGTGGACTGGCCGCTTAATTAAATAAAACGGTATTTTCATGAAAAAAAAGCCAACAACTTATTTGTACACCTAATACAATCAGGTAAATAAAAAATTGTGTGTTTTATCGAGCAACATAGGATGTTCAGGTATCATTAATATATCAAAAAATTCCTCTTTTTGTCACATTTTTTTGCCAACTTTTTAAGAGCACGTCATTCTAACGACTTTTTCGCCATCCCTTTGCGAAGCTTCACCGAGGTCCGCTAGAACGACAGGAAAGTTGTAAAATATTTAATGGCTCCTGTTGTTCCCACCTCGGGGGTGAAATCTTTCACTCTTCGGAGCAAACGCGAGCACACCTTGTTTATCTACGATCAGTTTGCAACATTAATGCCGGCCATTTACAGTAATGACTTTCAACTACCACCAATGGCACGAGCCCGCCGGGTTCTCTGCCACTCCGAAGTTTGAACGTTGCTCACCGTTGACCGTTTGCTCCTACGTTGCTTGTACGATTCATCCCTACACGTACCGTCCATGACAACCGGTCGCAACACAATTACCAATGCCGCATATACGTGGATCGCTGTAGAGCATCGCTGCCAGTTTGTCTCCTCTATACGTGTATCAAGCCGTACAAGCTCCGCGGTATTAGGTTTACTGTATCGGATACATGCACAGTGGACGTCGAGAGGATCCGTTGTCCGGCTGTGCGGACGTCATCGTTGACGTCAATCCGTGTATACGGCTCATCGGAAATTTCGATTAATCGCTATAATGGGGTGGGAAATGTGCCCCCATTGTTCGTCACGCATCCCTCTTATCTTTTTATCTACCTCGGCCCCGCTCCCACTGCACGCTTGCTATAAACAACATTCGATTAACTGACAACGTGTTTTTCATCATTGCCTGAAAAGGGCAAGGGGCAGCTGAATTTACCAGTAAATTCATCAGACGTGTATGTTTGAGGGGCTATACCGGTGTGAACGCTGAACATTCGGGTGATTTTTGGGATTTTTTTGGAAGAAAGGTGCTCGATTTAAGGCAGTCCTCTAGTTTCTCGGGTCGAAAAAATCGATTTTTTTTTCTTCATAAATCACATCTACAACATGTGCAGAAAATGTGTGCCAAAGGATTTTTCGATATTCGAAGTGGTTCACAAGTTACGGCCCTGGAACGGAGCAGGTATACGGAGCAGGTATACTTTCAAACGCGTTTTTCTCGAAACACCATTTTTCGAAACGGTGACCACGATATTTCAGAAACTACTGCACCGATCTTGTTCAAATTTATACAGCATCTTTAATATGTTATAAGCCAGCGATTGAACTAGGATTATCATGATTGCTTCGATAGTTTTTTTTGTACGAGCGAAAAACTTAAGAAAAAATGAGTAAAAAATAGAATGTAATTTTCAAAAGTGTATAAAAAAGTCAATTTTTGTAACTTAGAATTCACTCTAGTTCAATCGCTAGTCTTAAATATGAAGATTAAAATGCCGTTTGGTTTTTTTATTTCAGATAAGCAGAACAGCCGCAATCTTGGTCACCGTCAAGCACCTCTTTTACTTGATGTCTTCCTGTCGGCCACTATAACGTTTATTCTATTATATATTTTGACTTCAAAAAATTTGTAAAGCTTATTTAAATGTTAATAAAGATTATGCAAAAACAATGAGATTGATTATTTCGGTGCTTTGCCCGTAAAAAATTATTGAAAAAGCCGAGGAACTAGAGGACCGCGTTAATGTTTCGGAAAATTGAGAATATATTTGGCTATATTTGACCTATATTACATAATTTTTTCATAGAAAAATTTGGAGATCCAAGCGACTTATGCGCTGCCTTCGGAGACGCCAAAAAAAGTTCCTCCACTGCTGACATGATTCCGGCCGATTGACTAGCTGAAACCGAAAAAGGAAAAAATGTTAAACTGGAAGGTATTTCCTGTACAATGACGTAGGATTTTCGAAAAATATCAAAATCTAACAAAATGGCGTAGTTATGAAAAAGTCTGTTTTCTTGCCTATAAAATGGTCGTTTTTCTCAATGCCAAATCGTCAATTTTCATCCAATCAAATATCCTACGTTATGTAGAGTAAATATATTCAAGAGTACTCAGTTCAAATTTCAAGTCATTCGGATAATTGCTCTTTGAGTTACAATGTCAGCAAATTTGAAAAATCTCATTCTCGAGAAAAACGCGTTTAAAGATTTAACTATCGATTTTTGCAAGATAAAATGATATTGATATGTATGATATAAATGATAATGGTATTCTTGAAAGTATAAACTGTCGAAAAAGGCGAAAACACCGATTTTTTTAAAGTGACACACTGGTATAACCCCTTAACAATGATCTGACCAGCAAAGGTTGCGAGGTCGATCTCTCCGATTTCGATGAAATTTGGCATGCTTGTAGAATGGGTGAAAATAGGCGATACGTATTTTTTTATATCTACGGAACCCGATGTTTATGGGGTGAAACGCACCCTCGAAGATTGGGGTGTTTTTCGTTTTCCGTCGATAACGTTGTAACTGTGGGAGATATGAAAAAAGTTCAAATTGCAACAATGTTTATTTTTTCGTTTACTATTGGAGATGAGAACGATAACGTTATCGACGAAAAACGAAAAACACCCCTATTTTCGAGGGTGCGGTTCACCCCTTAAAAATCGGGTTCGGCAGATATAAAAAAATACCTGTCGCCTATTTTTACCCATTCTACAAGCATGCCAAATTTCATCTGAATCAAAGAGGTCGACTTCGCGATCTTTCCTTGTGAGTACATCGGAGAGCGTGAATTTTTTGTCATTTTATATTGGCGTTCGTTGGAACGGAAAAAATGTATGGTGGGAGGAAGCGGACTTTGTTATGCGCCAAAGTGGCAGACCTGCCAGTAGAAATCTCGCAGGTCTGACATCTTTGACAGGAATAAAATAATAAAAATATTATAATAATATATGTAAAAAGAAGAGGAGACGTTTTGGAAGAATAGACGTGCGAGAAAATTTGGTTTCGAGAAATTGCTTCTAAAAAAATGCCCACATAAGTTTTATAGATCATTGCAATGTAACTTTATGCTATTGAAATCTTCATTGTTGGAACGTAACGAAAGCTCCGGAGACCAATTTTTTTTGCACATTTAGCCCTCCAAAATCACTCAAATGATTTTCAGGATCCTCATTCGAGATCTTCAGCATAAATATCGAAGGAAAGATTCTGAATGATAATGAAAATGAAGAAATAAACAAAATAAAAAGTATTGTCGTTGCATTCCAGCGGTGCAAACTTCAGGACTATGTAACTTTAACATTTTCCTGTTGTTTTTTTTCCAAGTCATTGTTTTGTTATTACTTATCACGAAATATTTCTACGATGATTATTTTTTTTGTCAATGAAGAAAATGTCAGAAATATAGAAAACCCCATAACTTTTCCGAATCTACTTGAAGGACCCTTGAGGGATGTCTTTTTCTTTTTTTTTACCTTACCAACAAGCAACACCTCTTCGATTTTTTTAAAACCCATATACGAGACGAAGCATTAAAAAGTATTGGACACTTATTTTTCTCGTCTGCCGAAAAACGGTTTCGAGGGGACAAACCACCCCTCAAAGGAAAGCCTGTCGATGGGTGATCTTGCAATTTCACCCACAAGCAGTTTACCGATCTGGATGAAACAAAAAACAAAATTCTTCTAATGCAAAGCGATAAAAAAAAATCCACTACAGAAATATTGAAAAAAATCAATTGTGGGGTGGTTTCTACCCCCCCCCCCCCTTAGAGGCATCTGTCCGCCGATAAAAAATGCTGGTTTAATAGTTTTCAATGCTTTATCACTCATATGAGTTTACACAAAATCGAAGGGGGACACTCAAGTCTCACCCCTATGGTATCTCTATTTTCCGAAATCCTCCGTTAAATAATTACGGTGAATTACATTTTTCTATTTTATTTTTTGTAATTTCTATAGTCGACGATACATTCGGCCGTCTCAGTTCTCTCTCTCTCTCTCTCTCTCTCTCTCTCTCTCTCTCTCTCTCTCTCTCTCTCTCACTCTGTATGTGTGTGTGTGTGTAAAGTTTCGTATGCAAATATGAGGTTTTGATGCGGAGACTTTTCGGGGTACGTCCCTATCTTGATTTTATGTTCGGCTAAACGTGATGACATTTAATTATACAAATCACCACGCGGGGTACTAGACAAAACCAATATTTACTCGAGTCCTTAGACGGCAGAGAAGGATGTGTACAGTAAAGGGGGAAGGACCGAAAAAATGTCTGGGACAACGATGAAAAGAGGGAAAAATCACAGCGAGGGGAGGCCAACCGAGATCGCATGGAAGCGGCAGATTTCGCGAGATTCATAATCAAGGAGATTCATTTGCCTCTGTAAATAAAAATGTAATCCCTAAGATCCTTGCGTCCTAGGCTCCGAGCTTTTCTCGAAGTCGGAGCAAATCGCTCTTTCACAAACGCAGAAGGTCTCTCCTCGCTATTAACCTCCCTCGAAGGGCTACACGCCGAGAACGAAAAATGTCTCTTGCTAGAGGGTGAGTTTGTCTTTGTCCTAAAGTAAGTACACTCCATTCGCAATGGGAAGAGAAGCTGAGGAGAAAGAGGCGGTGAGAAGAAGGGAGGAAAAGTAGTGTAGCTATGGGGATATGAATCCAAGCCCTCCCAAAGGGACATGGAGATCTTCAGATGGAAGAGTCACGTCACACAGTGGGAAAGCGATCGTAGGCGATACTTGGCGGTGGAAAGTTCATGATGATGTGGGATGAGGATTGTCAGCAAGTAGATAATGTTGCCATGCGGCAATCAAACGTTATCGCCAAAGATCAATCAAGTTCCTTGATCATGTGAATGATGAGGAATCATATAAATGGCCACTGCTCTCCGCCATCTTTGGGCATCAGTCTCTCAAGACCTCCAACCACCTGGAGAAGTCACGATGTGCTCCTCTTGCCCTTCAAATGAGGTGGAATAATAAGAAATCAAAGAATTTGGCTTTGGTCTTAATATACCTCGGATGCTTTACGAGATGTACACAAGCTTCCTATGTATGAATTCATTGATTGTGCAATTAACATACACGTTTAATTGGTCATGTGAGTAATTATCTGATCGATTCATCCAACTAAATAAGTGCTTTTCCAACAACCTTAAATTTTCTCGCCAAAGATGCACCGAAATCCTTAAGGCGTTACCCCCACTTGTAGCGCAAAAAAGGCCTTTTTCATGAATTTTTTTAAAGAAAACTACAAAACTTTTTTAATCGATCAATATACCATCTTAAAGAATACATCTTGAAGAACTTTCAGTAATTTTTTTATTGAGAAATATTACATTGTTTAGTGGCAAATGGCCGTCAATGAAATAATGTTTTTATGTACACGGTTTGCGGTGACCAACATTGCGGCGAAGTGGATCATCTGAAAAAAAATGCGGATGGATTTAGTCAAATATAAGTATAAACTAGTCTTTAATCGAAGGATTTTAAAAAATATTCATTTTTCACAAAATGGCGGACAGTCAAAGTTAATGGTTCGATTTTAACGAAAAAAACCGGCCGTTTTTGGCTATAAAACGGCCATTTTTTTCGAAAAAAAAATCGAACGATTAAAGACTACATTTTTACGTATTAAATAACCTGCAAAATTTCAAGAAGATCGGTTCATTAGTGTTCGAGTAATCTTGGTCACCGACTTCAGAAATGCCATTTTGAGAAAAACGCGTTTAAAGTTTCAATTTCAGTTTACACGAAGAAAATATTTTTTTTGTAAACTTACATAGTCATTTATTCCGGGCATCAAAAAAAAACTGCACTTCAAATTGCACTTCAAAAAAATGCAATAAAAAAAATCGGTTTTTTCAAAATCGCAAGTGGGGGTAACCCCTCAATCAAATGAATGGTGAGGAATCATATGAATGTCCACTGCTCTCCGCCATCTTTGAGCATTAGTCTGTCAAGCCCACTAGCCACCTGGAGAAGTCAGTGTCTATTCAATTATCTCATTGAATCATACCAATTATCTTTGATCAATTATCTCATTGATTCATACCAATTATCATTGATCAATTATCCCATTGATTCATACAACTAAATCACCGTTTTTTTCAGTAATCTTAAACTTTCTCACCAAAGATGCACCAAAATCCTTAATCATATCAATAATGAGGAATCAAGTGAATATCCACTGCTCTCCGCCATCTCTAAGCACCAGTCTGTCAAGACCTCTAAACACCTGAAAAGTCGCGATTTGCTATTCTTGCCCTTCAAATAAGGTGGAATAATGGGAAATCAAAGAATGTAACTTCGGTCTTAATATGCTTCGTGTGCTTTACGAGATGTACAGAAGCTTCCAATGTATGAATTTATCGATTGGGCAATCAATATACACGTTTGATTGGTCTTGTGACTAATCATCTGATTGATTCATACAACTAAATCAGTATTTTTCCAGTAATCTTGAACTTTCTTGCCAAAGATGCACCAAAATACTTAATCATCTGAATTATGAGGAATCATATGAATGTCCCCTGCTCTCCACCATCTCTAAGCATCAAGACCTCTAAGCTGTCAAGACCTCTAACCACCTGGGAAAGCCACGATTTGCTATTCTTGCCCTTCAAATGGGGAGGAATAATAAAAAATCAAAGAATGTAACTTCGGTCTTAATATGTCTCTTATGATTTACGAGATGTGCACAAGCTTCCAATGTATGAATTTATCAATTGGGCAATCAATATACACGTTGGATTGATCATGTAATTAATTATCTTATTGATTCATCCAACTGAATCAGTGATTATCGAATGGATTTCATTTATTTTTATCATGATCATTTTTTGATTGATTCATTAATTCTATAACTCACGGAATTACATATAAGACTTAGAGGATGGAAATATCGTGACCACCGACACTTCGGAATTTACAGATCGATGGCGAAAACAGCTCTACCCTATCCAGCAATCATCCAATATGTTCAATGTGGATTTCAATGAGAATGATGGCGTGGCTGTTGAAAGCGAGACTGCGCCCTCCAAATACCAATTCGTATTTAATACTTTTCAATGATTTCTTTTGATTTATTTTTTCTCACACAAGTCACTAGTGGTTTGTAATAGTGTTTTTCACGTTAGAATCTCTCTAGTCGATTACTGAGTCTTTTTTCTCTTCTAAACAGGATTGTACGTTCGAAAGAGTTGCTGTCCGTTGCTGGGTTCGCTTATAACAGTTTCTTAGCCTTACAAAAAAAAATGACGTCGCCCATTAAGAGAGTAATGGATAATGGGTTTCGTTTTCATTGCCCATCACCAAAGTAATGGATAATGATTTGGGTTTTGATTACACGTCACCGAGGTATGGGTAATGTTTTCCATTTTATTACTCGCTACCCTAACAATGAATAATGGTTTACGAGTCTATTGTTTTTTCCTGAAGCAATGGATAATGCTTTGCGTGTCCATGATCGATCATGAAAGTAATAGGTGATGGGTCGCGTTTTCATTACTTATAATCAAAACGATGGACAATGGATTGGCCTGCTATTACTCATAACCGAAGTAGCTGACAGTGGTTTGAGTTTTCCTTTACGCATTACCAAACTAATGCATACTGCACTTTTATTCATTATCATCTCTATAACATTGCCGTGTACACTATCGTTATATCTGTGTACGAAAAGCATTTTGAGCATTTTCGTCATCGTGTTTTGGATTAGAGCGCGTGGAAATCGGGGCATCTCTCGAGCACTTTATCTCCTATCGCGTTTACCCCGTGGCTTACGCGACTGACGGTTTAATTAACGCATCGATGAAAGCGATTAACCCACGGCTCGATAATAACCACGTGCGTCGCCCGTAGAGCGCGGATTTTCTCACCGCCGCACAGTGGTTCCATTTCGAAAAAAGGTGGACATAGGATCGTGAGACGAAATTTCGATCTGATTTTTTTTTTACAGAATAGGTCTCGCTATCCTGACAACTTTTGTTATATGAATAAAATCTGTAAGATGCGTAGTTGTTGAGCAAAAAAATGATCAATCATTTTTTTATTTAAAAAAAACGTACTTTATTTATTTTTCTCAAATTGGATCAACTTGTCGCGTGTTTTGTTGGTACTGTGTGGTAGCCCTGGTGATATTATGCCAAAAACAAAACACGCGAGTTCACTGGCGGTCGCGCGAGAAATTTGACGACATTAAAAAAAAAATGTTTGATCGTTTGGCGAAGGGTTCTTATTTCTCCATATTTATTAAGTTAAAGTAATGAAAAATTACGGTTTAATTATTTTTCTGCCATATTAAAGATTTTTGCTTAGGTAGCCGATGGAGGCTACCTTAATCATGAAAGTAATAAACTAACTTAGGTGAAGAGCGACAGAGAGGAAAAAGGGAGAAAGAGGTGCAGCTACTTGGTAAAATGAGAGTGCGAAGCCTTTTCGGATTTCGATGCTCTGGTCAGAGTCATAATTGCTAAATTTGATAGAAAATTGCGCATTCGTATCGGATGCATATCTTTTTGATCAAATCATCATACAGTCGAACAACAACAACATCATAATATACATTGTGCTCTAGTCGGTAATTGCTTGCAAAAATGGCTCTAATTTGAACCTTTCTTTCTTTAAAAAATATCCCCATATTTATACCACTTTTTTTTAAGAACATTTTAAACAACATGATCTCGATGTAACGAAAACTCGATATAACGAACTTCCCTAGATATTCGTTATACCGAGGTTCGACTATACCAACATATACATACGTATTTACTGGGCTAGTATCCCGAAAGATACCACAACAGAAACGCCCAAAGTGTACTATTTCAATGCAATCGTTGAAAGTATCTGAATATAATTTTCTTATTTTTTTATATTTCCTGATGGAACGTATACCCTTGCGGATTTTTACGTGTTACGCTTAAGGGGTTACCCCCACTTGCGATTTTGAAAAAATCGATTTTTTTTTATTGCATTTTTTTGAAGTATAAGTATCTGAGAATATGTCCTGAAAATTTCAAGTCGATCCGAACAAAATTGACTGAGATAAACTGAAACTTTACACTTCGTGTAAACTGAAATTGAAACTTTAAACGCGTTTTTCTCAAAATGGCATTTCTGAAGTCGGTGACCAAGATTACTCGAACACTAATGAACCGATCTTCTTGAAATTTTGCAGGCTTATTTAATACATAAAAATGTAATTTTTAATCGTTCGATTTTTTTTTCGAAAAAAAATGGCCGTTTTATAGCCAAAAAACGGCCGTTTTTTTTCGTTAAAATCGAACCATTAACTTTGACTGTCCGCCATTTTGTGAAAAATGAATATTTTTTAAAATCCTTCGATTAAAGACTAGTTTATACTTATATTTGACTAAATCCATCCGCATTTTTTTTCAGATGATCCACTTCGCCGCAATGTTGGTCACCGCAAACCGTGTATATAAAAACATTATTTCATTGACGGCAATTTGCCACTAAACAATGTAATATTTTTCAATAAAAAAATTACTGAAAGTTCTTCAAGATGTGTTCTTTAAGATGGTATATTGATCGATTAAAAAAGTTTTGTAGTTTTCTTCAAAAAAAATAATGAAAAAGGCCTTTTTTGCGCTACAAGTGGGGGTAACGCCTTAATGATTTATTAAGGCCCCCCCTTACCATTATCTGACGATTTTTTAGGCAAATTTTTGGAAAATAAAATATTTGCCTAAAAAATCGTCAGGTAATTGTTAATAACAAATGAACTATGCAATATAAAAAAAATCCTACGTACTTCCATAGACAATTTATTTTTCAAGATATATCCAACATTTCAAGTGAATCGGTTGAAAATTGTCTGAGTTATGTTTCCGGCCAACTTGAAAAATCCAGTTTTGAGATAAACGCTGCACAGCCGCCATTTTGAAATTAATGGCTACAAAAAATTATTGTATGCAGTCCCTGATACGTATGATAAACACCCTTTTTTGTAAACTCGATATATTTTGTAGTTTTTCTGAAAAAAAATCCCCAAAAAGCCTATTTTTTCGGCCTCTAGAGTGGCCTGACCCCTTAAACGAGGTCGAGCTCTGTGGGATGAATGTATGAACGAAACTGGAAAAATGAAAAATGCTCTCCGTCTTCATCCTTCTGGTTTTTCGTCATCGTTAATGTATATCAGTCACGAGGCAGT
The DNA here is from genome assembly GCA_944452715.1 of Ophion slaviceki. NCBI lineage: Eukaryota > Metazoa > Arthropoda > Insecta > Hymenoptera > Ichneumonidae > Ophion > Ophion slaviceki. The sequence goes on from OX101792.1 coordinate 21,773,449, forward strand.
ACCCTGAAAGTCTGTCTCCGTAGAAACACGCCATTGAGTCTATGGCTTTACGAAAATTTCCCTAGAGAAGATTTTTCATGTCGGCTGTAGCGTGTATACGACTTACTTCTCTGGGTGTCTACCCTTGTACGGATGAGCTACGATTCTACGGCCGTGACAATTTTCCTCAGAAAGAAAATTTGCCCAGTCCGCTGCGTTGTATATAGGATTCAAGACTCTTGAAGACTTCATACGGACGACTCGCCGTTCCGCCTCAGTAATTCGGGGTCAGAATATTAGAGCAGCTAGACTGTTCCAAAGTCATCCTGAATTCGAATGCCACTTTCTTCGTGGTCTCGGAGACCCCTAAAGTCCGGTCTTTATGTCACTCGATCTTGGGAATAAAAAGCTCTGTTCGTGTTTATTCCCCTCAAGGAGCTCCGTCACCATGAACCTGCCACGCTCCAGCTGGGCAATTCAAATTTTCTCCTTTCCGCAGATCGCATGTCGAGCTGACGTTGTGTAGCTTGCGAATGAAAGTCTGGCATTTTTGTTTTCTTTTCCCCTCGATTAATTCAACGAACCATGTACCACAGCTGTTATTTTAAAAAAATGGCACACCAAGTTCTTGTCATTTTAGAGTATCACAACTTTGCTGGTGTAATTTCAGTTTTATTTAAATTCATGTTGTAAATCATTCGTGAGAGCCCCGAAAAAAAAATTTGCTTTTTCAGTCATAGACGTAAGTCCACAGCCTATAGCTATAATTGTAAGCATAATTATATAAAGATGCCGATTTATATAAAGAAAGGATTTATATCAAAATGCCCAAGGCCGTTTTGGCCCAAAATGTCTGTGAAAAAAATATTAAAGGTTTATGCCTAGTTGTAAAAGCCGCAAAATCATTTTTTGCGAAACCGATATATTTTTTCGACATATTTTAACAGTATATCATCTTGAAAATGTTCCCCGAAAATTTCATGGCAATTGAATCAAAATTGACACATTTGTAGTCGATGCCCTTTGGAAAGTTCGGAGCGTCGTTCGAAATATGAAGTTTTTTTTCTCTCGAAAGTACGTTTTCAACGTCGGCAAGCAAAATATAACTCAAAAACTACTGCATCAATATTTTTTATTTTTTTTGAGCTTTTTTAGATGTAAGAATATAGCATTTGATCGAAGGATTTTTTCGAAAGTATATTTTCGATTCGATGAACGGAAAATACCCATTTTTTCGCATAAATCTAGACTCACTTCGAACACGCACCATTTTTAAAATTTATTTGATATTTCCGAAATTTCGTCGATTAATCGTAGGATAAACTGACACACCAACAAAATCTGTTTGATTTTTTAAATATACGATAACCTGGTTCAGAAGAGCATTTTTCACGGCAAAAGACGTTTTCGAGAGGTGCTTCTCGGACATCGGCTGTAAATCAATCATAATGATATATTTTTACACAAAAAAATTACTGATTGTGATTGTCCTTCAGATAATACTTTTTCAAAAACCTAATTTTTGTAAAAGTTTACCAACCCGATATTCCAAAAAAACAAATCCCAAAAATGAGCAGTTTTCGACGGTTGCAGCTAGGCATCACCCATTAAGGGGTCTTCTCACTTTAGACGCTAAAAAAGGGTATTTTCATGAATTTTTTTGATAGGTTTATATTATGGATACTGACATAAAAGTTGTCGCACTTAATAAATAAACTTTCGAAATACATATTTTTTTAAATGTATGTAATTATGTAACCCAAACAAACTTCGAACGCGTTTTGCTCGAAACAACGTTTTTCGACGGCTTGTTGATGAAATGTTCGAAACGATTTTTTTCGCCAAGAACGTTGAAAAAACACGTTTTTTTTGTTTTTTTTTTTCGAAAAATGTCCGCCATTTTGTTATTTTTGCACATATAAAAAAACGTATGATATGCGCTATAGCCATTAACATACTAAAACGATTTAATTTTTTTGTTTCGGATGATCCATCTCCGAGATTTCATCAACAGCCCAGACCTACAATTTTTTAGAACATTTTTTGAACTACCATTCTCGTCTATAAATAGTGACTTGAATAAGTAATTTTTTTTTTTCAAATATATTTCGAAAGTATATTTATTAAGGCCTCATATACGCGATTTCGCCGATTTTCAAAGGTACTTTTCTAGACGCGGTTAACAAAAATGACGCATATTTTGACATCATTTTTTTACAGATCATTTATGCGCATGGTTAACTATATGTAAAAAAATCAGAAATATTAACAAATGGCGGAGATATAACGTAATAAAGCAACGTATTTTTTTTGCTCGCGCGTTGATGGTAAAAGTTCTCGGCATCGATGTGGGGATCTGAAAAAAATGAACATATTTATAATTGCATAATGAATGTATCTTTAGTGTAAACCAACAATATTATTTAAAAAAAATTATTATAATAAAGATTCGAAACGTACCATTTTTTTACTCAATTTTCTGTCGGTATTTTATTTTTCATATTTTTTTGTGTAATTGAATTTTTTGTTTCTGTGGATCACACGATAGGTGATGCTAAGAATATGTTGTTAAGAAAAGATGCTAAGAAATTTTTTCGCGCATATAAGGCCTTAAGTCTAACACCTTTCATATCAATATCTATAATATAAACCTATCCAAAAAATTCATAAAAATTACCTTTTTAGCGTCTAAAGTGAGAAGACCCCTTAAGGATCATCCTTCAAGCCTCCAAACGTGTTGATAGCCCACATTCTACAGATATAACGGATTCAAGGTATCCTTTCACCATATGTGCCCCCCCCCCCCCCCATACATGTGTATATGTTCTAATCTTCCTCGTGTGTTTTTCCTCCCCCGTCGCCCTCAATCAGAGTCTCTACACTTCCATCTCGTATATGCTGTCTTTCCGCATTGCCTCGGTCCGTCGATCTTCGTGAAGTACCGGATTACGGAGCTGAATTCTATTACGGCGGTACGTTGAGCAAGGCGGAATCGGTAAACGGAAGCTTTCAGGGTATTATTAAATGCGCAAGGGGGGGAGGACGAGCGTGAAGAGGGTGGCGTTTCAAAGGTTCGACAGCGAAACCTTTGTATAAATGGAATTCGATACCGGTGCCTCTGTATACAGATGGAATTATCGCTATCTCGTGGATCTTTCTACAAACGGAATTTGGGAATCGAATCGTATTGTATGTTCATATCCCTCTTTTGCCACGTCGTATTCTCATTAAAATCGCGCTTCTCGTAAACTCGAAAAAAAAACCGAGCTTTTTTTTCGATATTTTTTCTCCGTCGTCTATTCGTGAACGGATCGTAGGTAGGAATCTGTCATGGACACTTTTAAGCTTTATAGCCGTAGTTCTCGCGTGTATCGTATTACAGTGATGAATTCGTTCATCCGTCTAGCAATTTGTAACGCGAGCTTTTTCGGTAACAATCCCGATGCTCATCCTCGCTGAATCGCGGCGGGATGACGCGCAAATTGGCGTGTGCAATCGATACATGGCTTATGCCGGAATCAAATCGACGGCTAGACCTTCCACGACCCCGTGCGACTATTCAATTTTCAAAAATAGTCAATGATCATTCAATGGATGACATTTTTTTCTCGAAAATTGGAGGAAAAAATCGTCGTGGAGAACCGAATTCTCCGGTTTTCGATGGCGCGATTGGGACGGGTACGAAACGTAACATTCTGTAATTTTGGTCACTGTGAAATCTTGCTGAAGATTTCGCATGGAAAATATTCCTGTGCTCCATAAGACATCTCCCAGTAAACGGTGTCATGTTTATTCGCAACTTTTTCCGAACCCACAGCTTGAGAACAATTTGCGTGAAATGATTAAAATGGGACATTCGGTCTAAATATAGGGAGGTACCTTTAGGCGAGGAAAATACTGAATTTCATGATTTTTCTAAAGGAAATACTTCTTCACCATTTTTGAGACTTAGGGTATATTTTGGTACTACTTTTGGCTGTAACATAGTATTTTTTGTTATTAAACTTTTGAAATGGAGGCGGTACAGCACGGTCTTCTAAACGGGTTGCGGTGGATATTGTCAGACGGCGTGACACATAGCGTCGGCAGGATTAATCCGAGAAGAAACCAACGAAAATGTTTCTTTCATCAACACTCATACGCAGAATATGAACCAAGAAAAAGTGAGAAATGTCGAAAATCGATTAAATGGTACGCCTTGAAAGAAAAAAAATTAATATCCCAAAAAAACGGCTACATTTTGCAATAAAAAATACTTTTTTTTGCTTATTTTCAAAAAAATATTTAGGTTCATGTTCTAGATAATAAGGTAAGAAAGATTTATAGCAAATTTCATCAGAATCGGCCGATTAGTTTTTTCGCTATATGTCACGCCAGTTTTGAAAATGCAGTCTCAACGACCGTGCCGTGTTAAAAAGACAACTTGTAGCAGCCAAAAGTAGTAATAAAACATACCCTGAGTCTCAAAAAACGTGAAGAAATATTTCCTTTGAACAACATATCTTGAGAATCAGCAAATTTTTCCTATGTCCCCCCTTAATGGAGCCTATCAACATCCAGAAAGAAGAGCAAATCGGAGAGGACAGGCCAGAAACGTCCAGTTGAAAAAGTGGCAGCTAAGCTCTGTTGATTCTCATCCGATTCGCCAATAACCTGCAAAAGGATTGACAAGTGACTCTTGTAAATGGTTTCGCAGGTTATTGGCGAATCGGATGAGAATCAACAGGGCTGTGTCAGTTAAAGTTGTCAAGATGAGAAGAGCCATCCTTTTTGCAGTGATTATCCATACGCAATGCAGCTGTTTCTGAGCCATATTTTTCCTGCTAGCTACAACATTGCCAAGGCCGAAGAAAACGATCATTTACCCATTCCCGAGCATGATAAAAACGCCGTCGATCGCTCGTCCTGTTGAAAGACGAATCTCGACGCGCGTTCCCAGACATGCTAGACCACTGCGCAAAACGTCCTCAGACATAAGTATACCTGCCCACGAACAACACGACTACAAAAACCCACGCCAATGTATTTTTTTCGCACATACGTCGTACAGGGTGCGAAGGATTTTTCAAAATTGTCTCATAGGTGCCTATATACACTACCAAAAATCAACGCCCTCCAAGTCTCTTCTCCACTGCATAGAAAATACTATACAACTATCAACAATATAACAACGTTACTTCCTACAACGTACATACGGTATACTACCTTAGTCACCTTAGTTTCACATATATGAGCGCGCGCATGTGTGTGTATGTGTGTGGAGAGAGAAAACGCGAGAGATTGGATGCTCTAGGGAGCTTTAGTGGTTGGCAGCATTCAATATTCCGTAACTTTGCCAATTTATCGATGGATGTGGCTCCCGTTGCCTTCCTCTATTTCGCCTCGGCAACTTCTATCTGCTTGGGACCTTTGCTTCGTAACCGTCACATGCACAGGCACATACACGTACGTAGAAACGAACACACAATTTCTCGATCTCTTCGTGCGGAGACATACAGGGGAGCCTGAAATCTCTTTTAAGCCACCTTTGCCTGGCTCCCTACACTGGTTTTACCTCCTTCGCGTCCTACGTGGTAACCTATTCTGAATTCCAGAAAGAATATGTAGGTAGCAGTGCATGTATGGTACGAAGTTTCCGGGCTCGGTGCCTCTCAACATTATGTACGATATATATATATATATATATATACAAGTGTGTGTGTGTGTGTGTGTGTGTGTGTGTGTGTGTGTGTGTGTGTGTGTGTGTGTGTGTGTGTGTGTGTGCGTGTGTGTGTTGCTTTGTGCAAGACTAGTAACGCTGTCTAGCTTGGTCTCTTACGGGCTCTATTGCCTACCGATATATTCAAGCTGCCACAGAATCTTCTTTCTTTTCATACATCGTTCACATTCATGTACTTTTTTATCGGAGAATTGTGAAGGAAAATTTCGCGTCAAGTACATTATCGTAACGCGAAAGCCTTTTTGCTACAGATGAAAATTTATGATTTTGGGAATGAACCATTATCTGCTTCTCAACTTCTTCTGCTCGGCGCGATATTGAGCGTCAACCCTACGTTGACACACTGGCAAAGAGCATCACTTAAGTGTCCGCCCTCGATTTTTTTGAAACTCATATATGTGATAAAGCATTCAAAACTATTAGACACGTATTTTTTTTTATCTGTGGACAAACGTTTTTGAGGGTGGAAACAACCCCTCACAGAAAGGAGTGTCACCCCTTATTTTAATTTTGTTTCCAATTGTTTTATAGAGGATTTTTCATCGCTTTATAATAGAATAATGTTGGTTTTTGTTTTATCCAGATCGGAGGACTGCGTGTGGGTGAAACTGCAAAACCACCCCTCGACACGCCTTTTTTTGAAGGGTGGTTTTCTCGAAGGAACCCGTTTTTCTGGAGATAAAAAAAAATACGTGTCTTGTAGTATTCGATGCTTTAACAGATACATGAGTTTTAACAAAATCGACGGCGGACACTCAGGTGATCCTTGTGGCTCATTTTGGAGTAGATGAATTTTCAGTGAAAGTTCCCTTTTCCAAGCTTGACAATTTTCAATATTTTTTTTAAACGATTTAATGTGACATATTACGAATTTTAATTAGGCAGAGATATTAAGAAATGTTTTAAGAATAAGCCTGATTTTTTTCAATAAAAACCGACCGAAGGGTTGTTAATGGCAGGTGGATGATGTATTATCCGGGTCAAATTGACCCAGTATGTCAAAATCGTGGCCAAATATAACTGTGTGAGCGAAGGGTTCACAATCAAGCGAGCCGAAACATCCATCCAGCAAATTGGTACGAAGTACCAATGTGTGTATTAAAGTAGAGGCAAAAATAACTTGAGAAAATAAGCCAAATCGATTTGACGAGAAATACCCCATACATATGTGACGCGGATTCGATTTTTTAATTTCCAGCTGCCGTTCGCGCGATTTGATTCCCTTGTCGGTGACCAGGTTAAACTTACCCGAGCTTGAGTGAAACAACGCTAAAAACGGTATTAAAACGAATTTCATAATTGTCGCAGAGTTTACAATCGCGTTTACTGGCTATGAATATGGGGGGAATGATTTCAACGAATTTTTTTACCCACCAAACAAACCAAAATTCAAGAAGTTCAACAATCAAGTGTTTCAGATTTATATAGAGTTTACCGGATGATCCCGACTTAGTCCGATTTTAAAAATGGGGGTTTGCAGAGTGGTGAAGTACTATCGGTTATTGACACAGCCAATGGCCACGGAACTCTGGCACGTTCGCGGAAAAGCCAGGACCAAACAGGATTAAGGATTCTCGTGTAAACTCTGAGAACGAGAGAGCCGCGGTATTCATCGCAATATGTTTATATACAGTGCGTGTGTGTGTGTCGAGATAAGCGGTGGGAAAATCTATCGCCATAACCCCAAGCGGGTTTCCGAGGGTTATAAATGTTATCACTCGATTGATTTCGGATAAGTCGCGGACAAATCCTTCTCCTGTTTCACGTTGCCCCTGACTTCATCCCTTTCAATGTTATGCCAGAACCGTAGCTCGCGTCCACGTACTTTGGTTCTTTTCAATCTTGGTCTTTGTTTTTATACTTAATAGTTGAAGGCTACCGATCCTAACCTAAGATTCCGACGACGGGTGACCGAGTCAGAGTAGAGGATTAGGACGGGCACCATTTCAAACGAATTACAGCTTCCAAGGAGGCTAGGCAACGACTGACGAAGAGTCAACGTGCTTTCGTGTAAACACGAAAGCACTCCCCACCCGGCGAAATTAGTGGTGGGGGTAGGCGTGGAGGGGATGGTCACGTGTTTACACGAAAGCACCCCCCACCCGGCGAGATTAATGGTGGGGGTAGACGTCAAGGAAGTGGTCACGTGTTTACACGAAAGCACGCCCCACCCGGCGAGATTAGTGGTGGGGGTAGGCGTGGAGGGGGGTCACATGTTTACACGAAATCTCGCCCCACCCGGCGAGATCAGCGGTAGGGGTAAGTGTGGAGGGAGTGGTCACGTGTTTACACGAAAGCACGTTGAATCTTCGTTAGTCGCCCACTTATGATTCGCTCGACTTCAAAGTTCACGATACAACTAACAAATAATAATTTTTTATTCCTATAAAACTGCCACTCAGTATTCTTAGTAAACAAGTTTTTATTTCAATATCTTAATATTGATATTCCCCTAATGACTTTTTCTACCCTTGTGAATCAATGTACCGATGTATTTACATTAACCTAACTTCCGTCGTAGGAATGACGTGCTGGATGTTTTCACCGATCTTGTTTCCCCGTGAGCGTAGAAGTCGAGCCAGGGCAGACCCGTGCCAAGAATACTGCGAGTGGTCTCGAAAGAATCTTGAGAAACGAAATGCGACTGCGAGAAAAACACGAGGATACAAGATATGAGAGACAATAACGTTCAACGATATTGGCTTATCCACCAGAGCACAACTATTGCGAAAGTCATCAATGATACAACTGTTTTATCGTTTATTATTACGAGACGGAATCCAAGTTGAGGCGGAACAGCTCTTGATTGAAAGCTCTGACCAGTGAGACGTTGAAATACTGGTGATATGAAGAGAAAAAAAACGAAAATAATGTAATAGGAATAATTCGTTCAGTGGAAAAGTCTCTAAACCTCGATATTTGCCATAGCGGTATAATGCAATGAAACAAGAACAATAATTCCATAAGAATACGAATGATGACGAAAAAGGTTGTCTATAATGAATCAAAGACCATTTAGATTCGCCCCAGAATAATTATTTTCCATGTAATTAAATGGAATGTCCTGTCAAAAACCGGCAATCATCGTAGACTTTCGTTACCGCGTGTTTTTTCCGTAATCAACTCCTCACCGGTGACGTAGCTTGCTCCTATCTCTGATCTCACTTGTCGAGTCCTTTTTACCTGTGTCCAGAGATACGGATCATCGCATAATTCCATACTTTCCCACATATTGAAACGAAACCCAGAAACCGCCCCCTAACCATAGGGCAGCAAAAGTTTTTCAATTTGCGCGAACATTCTCGATCTTCCGCCCCTTTTCATCCCCCAGGCATTGTTCGTCGTTTACGTTCTCGGGATTGAACAAATTCGCTGATGATTCGAGAAAGCCGCGTGTCTAGACGTTGTAATCAAATTTCGAGGATACGCGGGGTATGAATATATTTCGCCAGTCGAAATCTTGGTCCTCAGGTGTCGAGGACCCACCCCCTGGGGAAACTCCTGCCGAGTCAAATGACGGGACACGCAAGAACTCCCATACGAGAGTGAGTGAGAGAGAGCGAGAGAGAGAGAGAGAGAGAGAGAGAGAGAGAGAGAGAGAGAGAGAGAGAGAGAGAGAGAGAGAGGTAAAGGAAGAGGGGCAGAAAGCGGAAAGAACGTGAGTTCACGGTGGAATGAAATTTGCGCAAGTGTGCGCAGCACCATTGCTTCATGAATATGGAGCTTTTCGTTCCTGTACACTTGCCATCAATCCTCTTGCAGCAGCCCCTCCACGATAGACGCTTTCCTCGGCCCACCACATGGGATAAATATATTTACGCGCTTTGTGCATGTGGAAGTACATCGCAAGTAACCGAATCTCATACCCACGAAGAGGGACATGTGTATGCGAAAGCAGATGTTGATATGCAAGCGTGGAGGGACTCGATACAACATTATGCCGCTACCGAAATATCCTTGCCCGTTATTATATGTATATTCATACACCCTTGATACTTCAGTCTTTGTGTATGAATTTATAGACTTCTCGCGCGGTCTCTCGCCCTTTCGTCCCCTCTCTCTTGCTTCGAATCAACAATGCAGAGGATCGGGTGAAAGCCCGATCGCGGTGTTGGCGAGAACCGCCACCCCTATAAGTCTAGATACATCTGGATAAAGCTATGTCTAGATCAAGTGAAGTTCATTTTGGAAGGCGAGCACACGATAGCCGCTTACGTTGGTAATAATGAGTGATTGTCCGAGGATTGTCCAGGTTTCCAGCGTTCATTCTGAACTCTAATCCAAGTATTCGCTCGTATCCCTCCAGTACCATACACATTGGTCGTTGTTGCGATGATCATCGCTGCTATTGCTCTCAGCCACTCTATCGAGCACAATGCAGTTTCTACTTCGAGTTGTCGTTGGAACAGTGTTAGTTTCGCCGCGAGTGTTTGTACAAGCCGCAGCGAGTGCGATAGGGAAATCAACGAGGAGGGATAATCTTCGTACACGTATACGCTGCTGATCAACAGAACGGCGCAAATTGCAGAACTTGGAATGCAGAGTTACCACATTGCCCTCTTCGGACCCTGAGTAATAAGATTTGTATGAACAATAATTGGTCATTATGCCGAAGTCTCGATACACAGGTGGAGGAGGGATCGTTCGTCGTGACCTACGTGGAAATGGACAACATCAAATTGAACTTGACATCGTGGAAGTAGCAGACTAGTTGCGGTGCGGTAGGGACTTGGCGATGAAGAAGGAAATGTGGCTAAGTGACACAGAGTGAGATGGAATCTTCGAGAGAATCCACAGAGGACTTAAAATAGAGAGAGGGAGAGAGAGAGACCCTCATTGGTGCGAATTCATTTGGGATACAATAACAGAGGAAACTGGAGGACGCAACAAGGAAAAGGAAATGGGATTGTAGTTGGTAACAATTTGTCGGTTATATGCGTCTAGATGATGCCAAAGTTAACCCCTAGGATGGCCCTATAACTGCCAACAATTACTATACATCTCCGGCTATTTCGCTATCTCTCGATGCCGCGCTTGCGGTATCAAGCGATAGGGGGGATACTTTCGACTGGAACCCTCTTTCAATGGAGCAGCAGCTGAAAGTGCCGCTTACAAGGAACATCACTTGAGTGTCCGCCTTTGATCTTCTTGAAACTCAAATATGTGATAAAACATTGAAAACTATTGGACACGTATTTTTTTTATCGACGAAAAAAGCGGGGTCAAGGAGGGTAACCACCCCTCAAAGAATTTCAACAAGCAGTCCACAGATCTAAATTAAACAAAAACCAAAGTTCTTCTAATGCAAAGCGATGAAAAATCCACTTCAGAAGTGCGAAAACACCTTCACCATACTGGTCTACATTTTCAACTGTGATCCCATGGATGATAAAATAATGAATATTCATACGAATGAGCGATGCATGCTCCCCGTGGGTGCCTAGTTACCTACCTGTATTTGAGGAAGAAATGAAGAGCCAAGCTCGCAATCGTCTCAATTGTTTTGCTCATCCCTCTTCACATCACGCAATGAAGGGGTGACACGCCTCTCTTTGGGGGGTGATTTCCCCCATTTGAATCATTTTCCGCCCATAATAAAATACGCATCAATAGTTTTCAATGCTTTGTCACATATGTGAGTTTCAACAAAACTGGAGGCGGACACTTAAGGCGTTACCCCCACTTGTAGCGCAAAAAAGGCCTTTTTCATGAATTTTTTTAAAGAAAACTACAAAACTTTTTTAATCGATCAATATACCATCTTAAAGAACACATCTTGAAGAACTTTCAGTAGTTTTTTTATTGAAAAATATTACATTGTTTAGTGGCAAATGGCCGTCAATGAAATCATGTTTTTATGTACACGGTTTGCGGTGAGCAACATTGCGGCGAAGTGGATCATCTGAAAAAAAAATGCGGATGGATTTAGTCAAATATAAGTATAAACTAGTCTTTAATCGAAGGATTTTAAAAAATATTCATTTTTCACAAAATGGCGGACAGTCAAAGTTAATGGTTCGATTTTAACGAAAAAAACGGCCCTTTTTTGGCTATAAAACGGCCATTTTTTTTCGAAAAATAATCGAACGATTAAAGACTATATTTTTATGTATTAAATAAGCCTGCAAAATTTCAAGAAGATCGGTTCATTAGTGTTCGAGTAATCTTGGTCACCGACTTCAGAAATGTCATTTTGAGAAAAACGCGATTAAAGTTTCAACTTCAGTTTACACGAAGAAAATATTTTGTTTTGTAAACTTACATAGAGTCATCTATTCCGGGCATAAAAAAAACTGCACTTCAAATTGCACTTCAAAAGAATGCAATTTAAAAAAAATCGATTTTCTCAAAATCGCAAGTGGGGGTAACCCCTTAAGTGATGTTCCTCGCTAGTCGTTGTTCATGATGATAGTGGTTGGATTAAATGGGAATGCGTGGTATGAAGAGGGATGAGAAAAACAATTGAGACGATCCCGAGCTTGGCTCTTGATTTCTTCCTCAAACATAGGTAGGTAACTAGGCACCGACAGGGTGCATGCATCACACAATCGTATGAATATTCATTATTTCATCATTCATGAGATTATAGTGGACAATATAGACCAGTAGAAAGGTAGACCAATATGGTGAAGGCGTTTTCGCATAAATATCAAAAATAGATACGTGACAATTTTAATATAGCACTTCACACGTTTTTTCCCAATTTTTCTCTTATTCAACCTCATTCTTTCGTGCGCAATAACAAGTGTGTATGTGGGCCCAGTGGGTATCGCGAGTAGCGCAAAGCTGCCACAAAAGTGGTGAGTGTAATACCGAGAGTTTACGTAAATGATAGTGCATGCCATGTAAATTTAGTGCTGCAATTTTTCGGGAGATTCGTCTTTCCTGCGAACTATAAGACCATCAGCTATAGAAGTCTCTCTCTCCATCTTCCAATCCCTCACTCGATCCGTTTCGTCCCCTGTCTCTCTTCCTCTTTCTATCCAACGTTTCTCCATCACTGAAGCTCGACTGTACATGTTCCATCTTGCCCTACACAGAGACGGAATACACCCACACACACATTGAGCCAGCACCTTCGGAAGCGCGACGACGGGATTGCGGGGGATGTGAGTAAATGATTTCGCGAAGTAAATTGGAAGGCTCTCCGGGGATAAAATATATATTCAGTCTAGCGCATACGATCTTCCGAGATTGCTCGAGCCTCCGTTCCATCCACAGCAAACTGTACAGTTTGGCCTTCGCTCCTACCAGCGTGTCAAGAATTAATATATTTTTGGACCAAGTTAATTTTTTTTCTATTCAGCAATAATTGACGTTTTTATATCACGCTACTTTCGTTCGCGATAAATATTATGATATTCGGTTTGAATGGAGAAGAGAGAGAGAATCAATTATTTGATTGTGAAAATGATATTTTCGTCAGAAATAATTCAATCAATGATCATTACTTGAAGACCGACACGGTGGTATACCTGCAAATAATGGAATATCTTTTTAAATAATAACAACACTTTTACGCCTTTTAAATAGAATAAATAATCCGTTGAAATAATCATAATAATACTTTTAATCTTTTTAAATATAATAAATAATCCTTTTGAATGCTAACAATACTTTTGATCCTTTTAAGTAGAATAAATAATCCTTTTAAATAATAACAATACTTTTAATCCTTTTAAATAGAATAAATCATCCGTTTAAATAATAATAATAATAATACTTTTAATCCTTTTAGATAGAATAATTCATCCTTTTGAATACTAACAATACTTTTTATCCTTTTGTACAATAAATAATCCTGTTCAATAATAACAATACTTTCAATCTTTTCAAATAGAAGCAACAATCATTTGAAATAATAACAGTACTTGTGGTCCTTTTAAGGGGAGATATACACCTACGAGCCGGAAAAAAGGTCATTTTTGTGAATTTTTTCAAGGAAAACTATTTGAAATTTCGGATTGGGGTTCTAATTATCTAAAAGTATATACATTCAAAAATATGTTTAATTTTCTTTATTTAAAAATATCAAAAATACACAAGGATATTGTATGATCCTTGGAGCGTCGTAAAAAAATCTGCGTATACGGTACCCACTGGAGTTTCTTTAAAAATCATCTGAAAAAAAACCAAAAAGATTATTAAATTAGATACCATAATCTAGTACTTGTCATAGCCGATTTTGATAATATCGATTTATGACAAAATGGCAGACGTTTGAACATAAATAGTGATTTTTGGGCCAAAAATTAGTTATTATTTTGCCTATAAAACAAAAACTAAGTAACGGAAAAAAATCCTATGACAAGAACTAGATAATGGTATATGAAATAACCATAAAACACCTCAAGGCAATCGGTTCATTGGTTTTCGAGAAATTTTGGGTACCAATTTGAAAAAACGTGGTTTTAAGAAATACGCGTTTGAAAATTTGGGAATAATAAATCATGAAATCTGTCAACTTACAAGGAATCATCAATACCAGGCCCATAGTGTAGGTCTTCTACGGTCGACGAAATGTTCATAGCTTCTAAATCCTCGACCTCGACCATCTAGTTGTATATCTCCTCTGAAATAGAATAAATAATTCTTTGAAATAGTAACAATACTTCCAATCCATTTAATTAGAAGAAATAATCCTTTAAACGATAACAATAATTTTATCCTTTCGAATAAAAGAAACAGTCTTTTTGAAGAATAACAATACTTTCGATTCTGTTGAATAGAAAAAATAATCCTTTTAAATAATAGAAATACTTTTAATCTGTTTGATTAGTAGAAATAGCCTTTTGAATAATAAAAATACCTTAACAATACCTTATACCAATAATAACAATACAATAAGTCTTTTGAATAACAACAATAATTTTAATCTTTACAAAGAAAAAAAAAACATCGTTTGGAGCAATAGCAATACTTTCAATTCTTTTCAATAATCACAATACTTTCAATCCTTTGACATAGAACAAATAATCCTCTTAAATAATAACAACATTTGTTTACCTCAGCAATTTTTTTGCCAATTATTACGAGCAATATTCCGAGGATTTACTTCTCGTTATGAAATTACCACCCACAATAAAATAGATCAAACGATTTTCCAGCATCTGTGTATTGAACTCCACATTCTATTATATTTCCTATGTATATTTCCGCCCGAAGCATAGGCACCCCTATCCTAACTGAGTATTAACGAGATACCCATTTTCGAAAATGAGGTGCCAATTATTTTTTTTTTTTTTCGTGCGTACGCAATCGGATTATCACTTCGTTTCTATACCGGGGCAGCCCGCAGTTTTAAGCCCCCTACTTCCTGTATGATTTTCGCGTGTTTTACTACCATCCTCGATTATTTTGAGCATTCACTGACCGCGGGGTGCGAACGCTGCAATAACCAGCGACGTTCGCAGTGCAAATTTGCCACGCTCAAGGATTTCGGTAGGATTAACAAGGCTTTGGGAACAAAGTTTATTATAGCGCCTTGTTAACGGTCGAGCTAAGCGAAAAAATTTGATCCCTCACGAAATAAAAATACGGTTGACGACTCTCGCCAGCATATTCAAATGCTTTTCGCTACAATCGTCATAAAAAGGCTCACGCTTATTTATTGAGACTTTTGTTTATCGAACCATAACGCGATGTGAGAAAACTGGAAGGGTGAGAAAAGACACACCCGTTTTGCTTCGATGAATAACGGGGGGAAGATAAAGGAAAATGGGAAACGACGGAGTAAAAGCACAGGGGGAGAGAGAGAGAGAGAGAGAGAGAGAGAGAGAGAGAGAGAGAGAGAGAGAGAGAGAGAGAGAGAGAGAGAGAGAGAGAGAGAGAGAGAGAGGGAGACGATTCGGATTTTCAGGTGACGACAAGGGAGTATCAACCAATAAATGTATCCAGATATCGATTTAAAATGCATACAAAAGTTGTAAAATACTTCCACGCATAACTTGAACATAAAAAAAGAATTAAAAAATTGATACATTTTTGCAGTCAAAAAATTATTTATTTTTTATAATTAGAAAAAAGATGATTACATTTCTATAGTAAAAAAATATTACCTTTTTATTACAAAAAAAAAACTAAAACATTTTCATAATAAAAATGTATTGCATTTTTGTGATAAGAAAATTATTACATTTTTATAATGGCGAAATTATTATATTTTCATAATACAATAATTATTACGTTTTTGTAATTTGAAAAATTGATCACATTTTTATAAATAATAAAAAAAGTATTCCATTTTATAATGAAATAAATATTACATTTTTATTTTAAAAAAATGTCGCATTTTATTATGACGTTGAAGTATGCATCGTTCGAATGCGACGATATGTCTTTTCTCGTTTTTTATTTCTTTATTTTTATAATTATTTAGTCTTTTATTTTGCAAATTGAAGCCGTAGATTTCTAATAAGGGCACGTAAAAACCTTTAAACGATTCTCAATGCCGACATTTTTTTAGAAGGAAAAAAAAGTAAGCCTAGTAAACATTGAGGTATCTTTTCATGTATATTTGAAATATATTTAAAAAATGTTCAACGTGAAACAATAAATGGGTGCAGATTTATCAGCCTATTCCATGTGCGTCTTGCCACTGCAGTCCCCAATCGGCAGGAAAAATGCAGCTCGTAATTCTTGACTGAAACAAAAAACCAATAAAATGTTCCACTGTCATATATTTTTCGTTTGGGTGAATTAAGAAAAAGCTGAAAAAATCGTGACATAACTTTTCTCAGGTTTGAAAAAATTTTGTTTAAAAGAAAACACTTCAACGTGCTATAAAAGTTATTTAAAAATACTTTTTCAACGACTTTTTAATTCACTTAGAAGAGATTTTCATGCTGAATAAAATAAACTTTGGTTTTATTCAATAGGTCGCTCAGTTTTTTTTGCTATCACGCCCGCCAATTTGGAAAAATCGTGAAAATGAAAACTGGAGTAAACGCCCTTCAAAGTTTTCAATAGGAGGAAATATCAATATCGAATATCAGTAGCTTCTCTGCTTTTGGCCTTGTATCTTCGAAAATATTTACAATTGGCCTCTGTAACTTTGTGAATATATTCTTGGACAGTTTATCTATCGATTTAAGGGGCTATACCAGTGTGAACGCTGAAAATTTGGGTGATTTTCGGGAATTTTTTGGAAGAATGGTACTTAATTAAATGTTTCAGAAAATTATGAATATATTCGGCTGTATTTGACCTATATTACATAATTTTTTCAAAGAAAAATATTGAGATCCAATTGACTTATGCGCTGCCTTCGAAGGCGCCAAAAAAAGTTCCCCCACTGCTGACATGATTCCGGCCGATCGAGTAGCTGAAACCGAAAAAGGAAAAAATGTCGTTAAACTGGAAGGTATTTCCTGTATAATGACGTAGGATTTTCGAAAAATATCAAAATCTAAGAAAATGGCGTAGTTCTGAAAAAAGTCTGTTTTCTTGCCTATAAAATGGTCATTTTTTTTCAACGCCAAATCGTCAATTTTCATCCAATCAAAAATATCCTACGTTATTGTAAAGTAAATATATTCAAGAGTACTCAGTTCAAATTTCAAGTCAATCGGATAATTGCTCCCTGAATTACAATGTCAGCAAATTTGAAAAATCTCATTTCATATTCTTGAAAGTATAAAAATCTCTTCTCATATTCTTGAAAATATAAATTGTCGAAAGGGGCAAGAAAAATCGATTTTTTGAAATGGTCACACTGCTAAAGCCCCTTAAGGAATTAAAAAATTATTTTTCGGACCTTCTAATTCAGGCTTTGGCCTTAAGGGTTACATTTCGAAAAATCCCTCCTTAGTGGGTGCTTACCCCACAAAATCCACCTAACGTCAAAATTTCATGTAATTAGCTTCAGCGGTTTTGGCTCGGCGTTGATGAATAGGTCAGGACATGTTCTTTCATATGTGTAGATTCTTTCGTGCTGAGCCGATTAGACGCGTTCAATTTTTTTGATAAAGCCTCCCTAGTCTCCTTTTTTATTGTCTCCGATCACGGGAATGACAGGGAGTAAGAGCCTATCGTGCGAGTGTCCGGCGCTGATACGAGGACGACGTCCTTGCTTCTCAGCCCTGCGACGCCTTACTCTCACTCCTTTTTTTTTCACTTTTTCCCTCTTTCTCTCGTGACTATTTCCCTCCGCCCGCTCTTGGGGACCTCCGTCCCTCGTATGGATATAGCTTCGCGTCACCGTCCTCTGACGAGAGGACCGTACGAGGACATCACCGCATCAATAGTGGATATAGGCAGATTGATTTTGCAAAAACAGGGGGAAAAACCAACGCGTTTTCTCGGTGGGTTGACGTCTGTGGGCACAGCCAATGTCGTCGGTTAAAATTCGAAAATAATGTAGACGTTCTGACTTTCTTTTGGTGTCTCAGCTGCTGTTTCGAAAAAAATCATAAAATAAGAACGACGTGTCCCAGCTGTGCAATAAGTCATTTAGGGGTTACCCCCACTTGCGATTTTGAAAAAATCGATTTTTTTTATTGTATTTTTTTGAAGTATAAGTATCTGAGAATAGATGGCTCTATGAGTATAGGAATAGATGACTCTATGTAAGTTTACAGAAAAAAATATTTTCTTCGTGTAAACTGAAATTGAAACTTTAAACGCGTTTTTCTCAAAATGGCATTTCTGAAGTCGGGGACCAAGATTACTCGAACACTAATGAACCGATCTTCTTGAAATTTTGCAGGCTTATTTAATACATAAAAATGTAGTCTTTAATCGTTCGATTTTTTTTCGAAAAAAATGGCCGTTTTATAGCCAAAAAACGGCCGTTATTTTCGTCAAAATCGAACCATTAATTTTGACTGTCCGCCATTTTGTGAAAAATAAATATTTTTTAAAATCCTTCGATTAAAGACTAGTTTATACTTATATTTGACTAAATCCATCCGCATTTTTTTTTTCAGATGATCCACTTCGCCGCAATGTTGGTCACCGCAAACCGTGTATATAAAAACATTATTTCATTGACGGCCATTTGCCACTAAACAATGTAATATTTTTCAATAAAAAAATTACTGAAAGTTCTTCAAGATGTGTTCTTTAAGATGGTATATTGATCGATTAAAAAAGTTTTGTAGTTTTCTTTAAAAAAATTCATGAAAAAGGCCTTTTTTTGCGCTACAAGTGGGGGCAACGCCTTAAGTTTAAATAAAAATTATAAACGTATTGAATGCCGGTATTGATTTTTCAAATCAATTCAAAAATAAAAAAATTCGAACGAAATACCGCAATCTCTAGAAGCAAGCTCGTGGCCGGAAAAAAGAGAAATTTTCGTGTTTTTTTTTTAAAACGTGTGCAGAATTTTGTTAATTTTTAAATTATAAAGCCTTTGGTTTTTAAGTATCTTTTGTTATTTTTCAAACGCATTCAGATTTTTCATGAAATTATTTAGGGCTTGGACGAAGGATTTAATAATATATTGATTTTCCATAAAATGGCCACCGGCCATAGTGTAAGTATCGATTTTCGGTGAACAAAACGCCCTATTTTCATTGATAAAAAAAACTATGCATCGAAAAAAGTATTCCGTCGTTCAAGCACTGCTTTTGAAATGTCAAATAAACTTAAACATTTTAAGTTAATCGGTGCAGTCATTTTTTGGATATCGTGACCACCAATTTTGAGAAATTCATGTTGAGAAAAACGCGTTCGTTTTCAGAGAATATTTTTGGAATGTTATATTTTGAGAATCTGTCGAAAACCAAGAATCGATGTTTTCAAAAATTCCAACTAGGTGCAAACCCTTTGGATCACCGTGTGACAGTAACTGTTCTGTAACACGGTTTTTCGAAAAGCGAGAGAATTTCTGAGAATATTTTTGAAATTTTATATTTTGATAATCCGTCGAAAAGCAAAAATCGATATTTCCAAAAATTCCAACTGGGTGCAAAACCTTTGTATCACCGTGTGACAGTTCTGTAAAAAGATTTTTCGAAAAGCGAAATTTTAAGAGAATATTTTTGAAATGTTCTATTTTGAGCATCCGTCGGAAACCAAAAATCGATATTTTCAGAAATTCCAACTAGGTGCAAGCCCTTAACCCTTTATATCACCGTGTCTCCCATTCTGTAACAAGCAATCCAAGTGCCCACAAAATTTTATATTGACGTTTAATCCTTTTCAAAATTATTGTCACACGACGCCTACAAAACGTTCTATGGTTTTTTTAGTGCAATTTATGCGAACTAGATGGCGTTGGTTGGATCAACATTTGTTCGAAGTTCACTTTTTGCGAGATTGCAAGATTCGAATGTGCGTAAAATTTGCGAAAATCGAAAGAATATTCACATTTTTCACACATATTTATGTGTGAAAAATGTGACGTGGCTTTGTGCCACAACAAGCGAAACAACTGCTTTCAAACTATTCCATACAACATAAAATAATGTTAGAGCACAATGTCACATGTCTGTCACACTCCTTTTATTTCTTTATAGCTAGACCCCGATAAAATTTTTCAAAAACGAAAAAATCCGTGTTTTTTATTTATTAGAACTTTTTTAATAAATAAAAACGAAATAATGCGTGTTTTTTATTTATTAAAATTTATTTATTTATTTATTTATTAAAACAAAATTAAATTTTTCATTTATTAAATAAAGTCAGCTATTTTTGAAATTTTTTCGTTGTTAAGTTATAAAGGATTAAGTCTAGATTTCAGATTATTTTCCGACCCTTTTTTAGCCTGATTTTCCTCCAGTCCATTTTATGACAGTTCGAACAGACAAGTCCTTGTTGCGAACTTTTGACAAAATTTGGAAAAAGCCAAGTTGGATTATAAGCATATATACACCGCGGAGCGAGTTCCTACTTCCTATTCGGGATAATACACTTTTTAGCGAAGTGCCTCTCGTTTCCATCGTCCGCAGAGCTTGCCATTATTTCCCGCGCATAAAGGCATCAGTTAGGCTTTCACGCAGATTCCTATTGAGCCGCATTATATATATTGTCGATTTAATTTATACGTGAGTATGCGCACTATAGCAACGCGCCATTGTGAAAAAAACCGTGAGAGCATTGAATGGGGGAGGCTTGTTTTCCGTTTCCCCACACGCTGCTCTTGTATACCGGGTGTCTCATTTTAATGTTACACTCGATTTATCTCGAAAAATACTGCTCCGATCAAGAATTGAGTATAATAAAACATTCGAGGTTCAAGGGGGGATGTAAAAAAAATATTTTTTGGTCCAAAATTCAAAACGGTGACGTTAAAATGACCAACATGTTTTTTTTAAAATGGGAACATGATTTTTTTCATCAAAACTTTTATCGAGTCAAAACCAATAACCTTTGTAGGATTTTTTTTTTATGACGTTCATAATTTTTTTGGTTTAACTGCCATTTTTACTATTTTAGCGCTATCCAGAATGTACCCCGAGGAGGTAAAGTCTCCAACATCCATAGTGTTCGTGTGTGTGGGGGTGCGAGTTTGTTTTAGTTTGTTCGATAACCCAAACAAACCCAAAAAAGGATTGTTCGTGGCTGGTCACTTCGGCTAAAAATGGTATTCTGACCTAAAAGTTAAGAACTTTTCAAAAGGCCAAACATGGAATCCTAAAAATGGTATTCTAACCTAAAAATTATGAACGTATAAAAAGGCTAAAAATGGAACGCTGAAAATGGTGTTCTAACCTAAAAATTATGAACTTTATGTTCGATAACCCAAACAAACCCAAACAAGGTCTTTGCGGCTCGTCACTTTTGCTAAAAATGGTATTCTAACCTAAAAACTAAGAACGTTTAAAAATGCTAAAAATGGTATTCTAACCTAAAAATTACGAACGTATAAAAGTGCAAAAATGGAACGCTAAAAATGGTGTTCTAACCTAAAAATTATGAACTCTGCCTACAAAAGTTGTTAGTTTTGGCCTGATGAATGTTTTGGGGAAAAAATTCATGATCCCATTTTTTTAAACACGTCGGCCATCTTAACGTCTCCGTTTTGAATTTTGGACAAAGAAATATTTTTTTCAACTTCCCCCTTTAAACCTTCAAAGTTTTATTATATTCGATACTTGATCGGAGCAGTATTTTTCGAGATAATCAGGTGCAACATTAAAATGGGACACCCGGTATATATATATATATATATATATATATAAATGCATATTCGAAGGGTCCGGCAAGGGTGTACCGTGCCGCATCGGCTTTATAGATATTTTATGTAGGCCCGTAGCACATATATATTTAGAACACGTTTGTTGAGTCTACAGTACTCGGTCGAGTATATGAGCGTGGAAAATGATTCATGCACCAACGCTTGTAAAAAGCGCATTGCCCATGTTCAATAGGATACTTTACATGCACCCATATGAATATGAGCTATTCCACGTTAAAGGCAATATTTTCAATTGGTCAACAGTGCTGATAATACTTGAAATACAACTTCTTCGGCACTCAAACAGACAGTGTGTATTTACTCTGTAAAAAAATCCAATAATTATGGACTTGTCAACCGTGTGACAGTCTACTTATCGCAAGGATACGATATTCTGGTAAATTATTGTTTGCCGTTAGTGTTTCAGCGTACTTATGCCTTGCGGTTTCTCTTTTGAGCCTTCTGTGCTAGAATAGAAAAAACTATAGATTGCATGTTCCAAATGGGCAGAATGATATTCATATAACAATCCTAATTATTTCAGATATAATTATCAAAGCAACGTTAGTTGATGGAACGCCAGTTTTTTAAATATTTAACCCTTCGACTGCATACTGGAAAGGAAAGGTTGCAAGGTCGATCTCTCCGATTTCGATGAAATTTGGCATGCTTGTAGAATGGATAAAAAATAGGCTACACGTAGGACAATACAACAATAGGAACCCGATTTTTAAGGGTTCGTCGATAATGTTTCAACGGTGCGAGATATGAAACAAATTCACATTGCAACAATGTTTATTTTTTCGTGTACTATACACAGGAGATGAGAACGATAACGTTATCGACGAAAAACGAAAAACACCCCTAATTTCGAAGGTGCGTTTCACCCCTTAAAAATCGGGTTTATAGTCCATATCAATGTATTGACGTTGTACATAGTCATTTTTCGAAAAAAAATTACAAAATGGCGGGTGTTAAAAAATAGTGTAATTTTGGCGAAAATTTTACTTATATTCGGGGGGAAAGAAAATACTAGATTCCAAGAAAAAAGCGGTTACCTACAAGGATATGTACTGCAATTATAGAATTTTTTTTTTTCAATTGAAAATCGGACACTTATAGCTAGAGTTAATTATAGCTAGAAAAGTCGTTTCGAGAAAAAGGCGATTGAAAGTTTTTCACAATATTTTCTCTCTTTTTTAAAATATTCTCAATTACGTATACTTTGAGAAAAAGAAAAAAAAATCGATTTTGGTTACCTGTGAGGTGGCCTTTAATTTTGGGAGCTGGAATCTATCGCTCTTTCATGTGGCTCACTCGCGCTTCGGCCTTTCGCCCCTGCGCTTCGCTGCTTTTACACGCATTTCTCTCCCTTATTCCGCCCATTCACGCAGTATTTTCCCTGCATTCACGTTACGCGTTGAGAACAAATATTTGTACTCTTTCACTCGATATAACACCCAGAAACTCCGTATTCGTTTATTTTTCTCCGACCGATTTCCACCCTGTTTATCCTCGAGTCTCTTTTCGTGACCTTTTTTTGCGAAATCGATAAGGGACCGGATCGGCAGCTCCTTATCGTCATCCACTGTTCACCGGGCCTCGATACTTCCCCAATTATCGAGAGAGCTTCCTAGCACGCTCTTTTCTCGCCCTCGCGTTTACCTTTTGTTTTTCAACTCACCTGAGCCCTTAGCAATGCAATAAATTGGAAAAGTTTCGATCTCGTCACCATCAAAGAACCCAACTGCTTCTTCTTTTCTCTCGATTCACGTTTATTGCATCGTCCGCTCGGTGTGTGTGTTTTACAGCCGTCTTTAAGGGGGGGGGGGGCACTGTAAGGGGTCAATAAAATCGATTTTTCTTCAAAGTATACATATTCACGAATATGTGAATAAAATTTCATGTTGAAATATTGAAAATTAACCAAGTTACAAACGATTTAGTGAGAGCAGGTAGCCCAACGATTTACGTATAGGGTGAAGTGACGGTATTTTAGCACCCCGTAAATTATTGACACTTCTCTCCTGCCTACACAGTGGTCCTTAAAGTGCCAATAATTGGGCCCTTAAATTACCAATAATTGAGCCCTTGAAGTGCTAATAATTGGGCCCTCAAAGTGCCAATAATTGGGGCTTTAAGTACCAATAATTGAGCCCTTAATGTGCCAATATCTGAGTCCTTGAAGTGCCAATAATTAGGCCCTTGAAGTGCCAATAATTAGGCCCTTGAAGTGCCAATGATTGGGCCCTTAAAGTATCAATAATTGGGCCCTTAAGGGCCAATAATTAGGCTTAAAGTGCTAATAATTGGGCACCTTACCCTACTAAAACTTTCAATCTAGCTAGAATAGGCCGATTTTCACAATTTTGAAAAACCAAAATTTCTTTCATCCCAGTAGCTATGGTTATACGTAGCCATTTTTTTTTTTTTTAATTTAGTAATTTCCAAACCCGCGAATGTAAATAAAAATTTCGTCACAATTACACTTTTTTGAACAACCGCTATTTTGTGAAATTTGTTCGTTTCGAAAAACGGCTGCGTACAACGAGAACTATATTCATATAGATTTCAAACGTTTTGATTTTTATCTTTTAGACCAACCATTGTCAAGTTGTCGATCCGGCCGTTGAACCAAATTTTTTATACAGAGACTCTATTATACCTCAACAACATGGTTACGTTTTATTTTTTTTTCAATTAAAATTTACAAGAAACAAGTTCAATGTATGTTTGATAACATACCTTTTTTGCAAATCCCAAAAAAATAATCCAGTGGACGAAAAATATCGAAAAAAACTACTGTTTTTCGGCCCGTCACAGTGCCGTCCTCCCTTAAGGGGTCTTCTCACTTCAGACGCTAAGAAAAAGGCTCTTTGCGTGAATTTTTTGGATAGGTTTATGTTTTAGATATTGATATAAAAATTGTTACACTTAATGAATACACTTTCGAAATACAATAAAAAAAATTTTGATTTATTTAAGTCACTATTTACAGACGAAATTGGTAGTTAAAAAAATGACCTAAAAAATTGTAGGTCTGCGCTGTTGATGAAATCTCGGAGATGGATCATCCGAAAAAAAACAAACGGTTTTAGACTCAGTATGTTAATGGCTATAGCGCATATCATACGATTTTTGATAATTGCAAAAATAACAAAAAGGCGGCCATGTTCGCAAAAAAAAATACGTTTTCTTCACCGTTTCTGGCAAAAAATAGAAAATATCAAAATTTAAAAGAAACTTGATATGCGCTATAGCTATAGTTGTCAAGAATATGTGGTAAAAAATGTCATGAGGATCGGTTCAGTAGTTTCGAAGATTTTATCAACAAGCCATCAAATACCGTTGTCTCGAGAAAAACGCGTTTAAAGTTTGTTGGGGTTACACAAATACATTTAAAAAAAATTAATGTATTTCGAAAGTATATTTATTAAGGGGCCAGTCCACTTTGAAGCCACGAAAAAGGCTATTGTCGTGATTTTTTAAAGTATTTTATAAAAGATATGAATATAAAAGTTGTTGGGCTTAATAAATAAAGTCTTGAAATACATTTTTTTAAATGTAATTCATCTGTATTCATTTTTAAGGCGTTACCCCCACTTGTAGCGCAAAAAAGCCTTTTTCATGAATTTTTTTAAAGAAAACTACAAAACTTTTTTAATCGATCAATATACCATCTTAAAGAACATATCTTGAAGAACTTTCAGTAATTTTTTTATTGAAAAATATTACATTGTTTAGTGGCAAATGGCCGTCAATGAAATAATGTTTTTATATACACGGTTTGCGGTGACCAACATTGCGGCGAAGTGGATCATCTGAAAAAAAATGCGGATGGATTTAGTCAAATATAAGTATAAACTAGTCTTTAATCGAAGGATTTTAAAAAATATTCATTTTTCACAAAATGGCGGACAGTCAAAGTTAATGGTTCGATTTTAACGAAAAAAACGGCCGTTTTTTGGCCATAAAACGGACATTTTTTTCGAAAAAAAAAATCGAACGATTAAAGACTACATTTTTATGTATTAAATAAGCCTGCAAAATTTCAAGAAGATCGGTTCATTAGTGTTCGACTAATCTTGGTCACCGACTTCAGAAATGCCATTTTGAGAAAAACGCGTTTAAAGTTTCAATTTCAGTTTACACGAAGAAAATATTTTTTTTTTGTAAACTTACATAGAGTCATCTATTCCAGGCATAAAAAAACTGCACTTCAAAATGCACTTCAAAAAAATGCAATAAAAAAAAACGATTTTTTCAAAATCGCAAGTGGGGGTAACCCCTTAAGTACACAAACTATAGTTTATCGTAACGCCTCAAAAATAGGTGGGCTAGGTAGCTCCATCACAACTCGGCAACGACTTGTCTGAAACAGAAAAATCAAAGTCCATCAGATTCAGTATGACACCAGCTACAAAATGACCCCCGGATATAAAGTTTTATCAAAAAATAAAAAAATGGCGCATGAAAAACGAAAAAAGGAAAAAAAAACCGTTTTTTCGCAGTTTTTCGCAAAAAAAGAGTAAAAATCAAAATTTAAAAACCATCGAGAGTCATCTTGTAGCGAATCATGTGTACAATATGTGGTTCAAATTTCAAGAGAATCGGTTTATTAGTTTTAGAGATATGATGGAGCTAGATTTTGAAAACGTTGTT
This sequence comes from Ophion slaviceki, assembly GCA_944452715.1. NCBI lineage: Eukaryota > Metazoa > Arthropoda > Insecta > Hymenoptera > Ichneumonidae > Ophion > Ophion slaviceki. The sequence goes on from OX101792.1 coordinate 21,799,929, forward strand.
TCGAGAAAAACGCGTTTGAACTTTATACTATGAAAAACTCTTACCTAAACTCAATCGGCAATTCCTGCACCGTACAAAATCCCTTCTGATTGCTCATCATCGTCGATTTCTTCAAGTCTTGCTCGCTTTCGATTTTTTGAAATTTTCAAAGTGGACTGGCCCCTGAAGTGCAACAACGTTTATATCAATATCTATAATATAAACCTATCAAAACATTAATGAAAATGGCCTTTTTTAGCGTCTAGAGTGAAAAGACCCCTTAAGAGTCAACGTGTGCAATACCGTTCGCGTGTAATTGTGACGATATTACGACCCAAAGTATCAAAACATCCTCAGCCATAGTCCGCAATCTACACGCTTATCAATTGCGATGCAAAATTGATAAAGGTTCATAGCCCAGTCGGGCTTTGACGAAGTCGGTGCACGCGAAATGGCTTTTTCAGTGTGAGATCGTCACGGTACCTCCGCCCTGAGTAGGTCCTGAGAGAATAATGGCAATTTTCGAGGATGACGGGCGTCTTTTCTTGCCAATTAATGTATGATTAATTGCCGACGAAGGATGACACTTAAAATATTGTCCCGAGAGGAACGAGGCAGATACTCTCCGACACGATGAGTATCAGAACCGGTGGTGTGCGGTCTGTAAGGATGAGCAAGGGGTGGAGGAAAGTGAGGCACGCTTGATGGTGGTTTTGTTCGCAAGAAGAAAAGCTCTTCCTCTCTCTCCCTCGCTCGCACTTTGTCTTTAACTTTCTTCCTCCGGGGCTTTCTTAGCTATGTGTTTACTCTGATTAGAATATTATTGGATCATTCCTGTCAGTCGGGGCGTTGCTCCGATCAGTCTCTCGGGAAACGACTGATCACTGCGGCAAAACGCGAGAAGGCAAACACTCTCGTACTCAGGCACCCCACCGCTTTACAATTTGTTCGAACAATCAGTTCCGAAGACGTCTAATTGTGGCACGTCTGTAATTTTTCCGAGGATCGCAGTTTCTTCTTGATTGCCACCAGATTGTAGAGTGTTAATGATCGAGCTGAATATCGCTGAGGGAAGGAACATCACTTTGGTGTCCTCCTCCGATTTTGTTGATACTTTTTCATGTGGAAGAGTATCAAAACCTGAGATATACGTATTTTTTATCGGTGGAAAAACGGTTTTAAGGGGTGAAACGCACCCTAAAAAATGGGGATGTTTTTCGTTTTTCGTCGATAAAGTTTTAACGGTACGAGAACGGTACAGTTGCATAATCTTTTGAAACTCTCCTGTCGGCCAATTAAGGAATTATGACGAATTGAAACCTTTGAAAAAGTCGATTGTTGGTTTTTCGACGGATTCTCAAAATATAACATATCAAGAATATTTTCGGAAATTTTCGAGATCGATCTCTCCGACTTCGATAAAATTTGACATGCTTGTAGAATGGGTTAAAATAGGCGACACGTATTTTTTTATATCTGCAGAACCCGATTTTTAAGCGTTGAAACGCACCCTCGAAATAGGGGTGTTTTTTCGTTTTTCGTCGAAAACGTTTTAACGGTACGAGATATGAAAAAAATTCTAATTGCAACAATGTTTATTTCTTTGTGTACTATCCATTGGAGATGAGAACGATAACGTTATCGACGAAAAACGAAAAACACCCCTATTTTCGAGGGTGCGTTTTCCCCGTTGAAACCGTTTTTCCGCCGATTAAAAAAAATACGTGTCTCTTACAAGGAACATCCCTCGGGTGACACCCTTCGATTTTGTTGAAATTTGGATATGTTATAAAGCACCGAAAAGTAAGCGATACGTATTTTTTTTATCGGCGGAAAAACGCTTTTAAGGGGTGAAGCGAACCCTCGAAAATAAGGGTGTTTTTCGTCTTTTGTCGATAACGTTATCGTTCTCATCTCCAATGTATAGTGCACAAAAAAATAAACATTGTTGCAAATTGCATTTTTTCAATATCTCGTACTGATAAAACGTTATCGACGAAAAACGAAAAACACCCCTATCTTCGAGGGTTCGCTTCACCCCTTAAAAGCGTTTTTCCGCCGATAAAAAATAATACGTATCACTTACTTTTCGGTGCCTTATAACATATCCAAATTTCAACGAAATCGAAGGGTGTGACCTGAGGGATGTTCCTTGTTACTATTTGATACTCTTCCACATAAAAAACTTTTAACAAAATCGGAGGACGCCAAAGTTATGTTCCTTGTAGGTGTACAAATAAGTTTTCGGCCTGAGAATAAAAACAGCTGTATTTGAAAGAAAAAATATCCCTCCAGGTCTGGTGCCATATAATACCAACTTACGGAAAGGTTGCGAGGTCGATCTCTCCGATTTCGATGAAAATTGCCATGCTTGTAGAATGGGTAAAAATAGGTGACACGTATTTTTTTATATCTGCGGAACTCGATTTTTAAGGGTTGAAACGCATCCTCGAAAATTGGGGTGTTTTTTGTTTTTCGTCGATAGCGTTTTAACGGTACGAGATATGACAAAAATTTCAAATTGCAACTATGTTTATTTTTTCGTGTACTATACATTGGAGATGAGAACGATAACGTTATCGACGAAAAACGAAAAACACCCCTGTTTTCGCGGGTTCGCTTCACCCCTTAAAAGCGTTTTTCCGCCGATAAAAAAAAATACGTATCGCTTACTTTTCGGTGCTTTATAACATATCCAAATTTCAACAAAATCGAAGGGTGTCACCTGAGGGATGTTCCTTGTTAGTATTTGATACTCTTCCACATAAAAAAGTTTTAACAAAATCGGAGGACGCCAAAGTTATGTTCCTTGTAGGTGTATAAATAAGTTTTCGGCCTGAGAATAAAAACAGCTGTATTTGAAAGAAAATATATCCCTCCAGGTCTGGGTCATATAATACCAACCTACGGAAAGGTTGCGAGGTCGATCTCTCCGATTTCGATGAAAATTGCCATGCTTGTAGAATGGGTAAAAATAGGCGACACGTATTTTTTTATATCTGCGGAACTCGATTTTTAAGGGTTGAAACGCATCCTCGAAAATTGGGGTGTTTTTTGTTTTTCGTCGATAGCGTTTTGACGGTACGAGATATGACAAAAATTTCAAATTGCAACTATGTTTATTTTTTCGTGTACTATACATTGGAGATGAGAACGATAACGTTATCGACGAAAAACGGAAAACCACCCCTATTTTCGAGGGTGCGTTCCACCCCTTTAAAATCGGGTTCCACAGATATAAAAAAATACGTGTCGCCTATTTTTATCCATTCTACAAGCATGCAAAATTTCATAGAAATCGGAGAGATCGACCTCGCAACCTTTTCTTGTTAGTGATTTTCTATCACACTTGATTCGAACAGCATCCTAAGAGTGCGATTTTGAGTAACCATTATTTTCGTGAAAAAAAGGCCGAGAACTTGTTTGCACGCCTAATAGATCTGCATTGGCATTGTGACGAGCTCGGAATACAAAAAAACGAACATCAAAACGAGAACTTCAAATTGGTCGGATACGTGCGGGAGAAATATGTGAGAAGAAACTGAATAAGGTTTTCGATGAGTTCAAGGATTGAGCAAACAGGATTTTTAGTAAGAACCAAACGAATGAATTCAATTGTAATCAGAGACCCGAAAAACTCGGTATGATAGAGTCGTGGGCTGAATTTGAAATGCCACACATCAGCCTCTTGTAATCCGTTTGCTAGGCTCGTCGTGCTTTGTTCGTTTCCAGTGATTGCGCAGTGATTGCCACGTCACTCACGAAATCAGCCGTTAGCATTCGGCAAATTAACGCAATTTCCAAAACAAACGGCGAAAAGCGGGGAAAACCCACCGTTCGTCCACCGCAACGGACCTCGTATGCAGTAAAACAACATGGACAGTAACCTATTTTGCAGCCGGAGGAGAGCACGGAGCTTAATTGCCAACGACCGCGGTAACGCGCGATTCGTTTATTGAACCCGCGCCGAGGAAAAAAAAGGGGAGTACATCTCCCTGCGATCGTCAGCTGCGAACGTATGTGACAGTAAAGAACAATTTATTTTCACTGCGAAAATAGGGTCCGCGTACGTATGTATGCGTATGTATGACATTTTTTCAATCAATTAGTGGTAAACACGACCATATTATTTTTTCTTTAAGTGGCATGTGTGACTTCACTCTTGGAGTGCTCTTCAAATCATGTGTGATAGAAAATCACTAACAAGGAAAGGTTGCGACGTCGATCTTTCCGATTTCGATGAAATTTGACACGCTTGTCGAATGGGTAAAAATAGGCGACACGTATTTTTTTATATCTGCGGAACCCGATTTTTAAGGGGTGAAACACACCCTCGAAAATAGGGGTGGTTTTCGCTTTTCGTCGATAACGTTATCGTTCTCATCTCCAATGTATACAACACGAAAAAAATTAACATTGTTGCAATTTGAATTTTTTCCATATCTCGTACCGTTGAAACGTTATCGACGAAAAACGAAAAAACACCCCTATTTTCGAGGTTGCGTTTCAACCCTTAAAAATCGGGTTCCGCAGATATGAAAAAATACGTGTGGACTATTTTTACCCATTCTACAAGCATGTCGAATTTCATCGAAGTTGGAGAGATCGACCTCGAAAATTTTAGAAAATTTTCTTGACATGTTATATTTTGAGAATCCGTCGGAAAACCAACATTCGAATTTTCAAAAATTTCAACTCGTAATTTCTTAATTGGCCGACAAGAGAGTTTCAAAAGATTATGCAACTGGGATAATTTCTGCGATTGCATACAACGCGTTCGACGTAACGTATGACGATTTATAGGGTGTCTCAACACGTACTGACATTTTCATTAATTAATAAAACATTTTAATAATAACCAATATAAGAATAACCAATAACTGCATCGTTTCGCCCGCAGTGTGGCAGGTTGTGCCATCTTGTTGAAAGAATATGTCTTCCAAGTCCATGTCGCTTATGCCATCTATCGGATATTGTGTTCCACACATAACCTCCATGATTGTACCTAATATTGAATTTTTCAAAAATCGTACAATACAAATAAACAATACTTTTTATTAAGGCCTTAGGCCACAGTAACAGGTATAAAAGCATGTACGAATTTAACATTTTTTTCGTATGAAAAAGTAATTCACTCATAAAATTAATTACACATCTATTTAGCATGAATATCAAGCTGCTAGAAACTTTTTTCGATGTACTAAATGGCGGACTACTCGAACCTTCTCGAAACAGTTTTTTTCCAATTGGCGTGACAAATAACAAACAATTTTCACTCGATTTACTTCAAATTTAAAAGACATGTTCCTAATTGCGTTTTGCAGAGAAGTACGTACGGAATTTCTGATTAATCGAAAACTTTTCATTTTATGACCAGTTTATGAGCAGTTATAACGAAATTTTTCACTGAAAATTTACTTCTTAAGTTCGAATATCTACAACTTTTGAATAAAACAATATTTTTTAAATTCCTCTCTAGGTATTCTAATGTAGATTAACGAGAATTTGGGTTTTTTGTTCTAGGTCGAAAATTGTGGATGCTAACATGCATAACAAAATAAAATATTAGTAGTCGGCCATTTTATACATCGAAAAATAAATATATATATTTTCTAACAGCTTCATATTCATGCTAAATAGATGTGTAATTAATTTTAAGATTGAATCACTTTTTCATAAGAAAAAAATTGTTGAATTCGCACATGATTTTATACCCGTTACTGTGGCCTAAGGCCTTGATAAATTGGAATGTCAGGTCATTTTGATACATCCTTTATAAGATTTGTCCTGAGTCACCAGACAATGTTTGCTCGGACTCTCTGTCCGTCTAGATTTTTTCATAATCTGAATCTCTTTGAAGAATCTCTGAACAATCTCTTTGGAAAAGAGAGACTTTGGTACGGAATGCTGAGAAAGGTGGGGTAGTAATCGCCACCCCATGGTATATTCGTATACACACGTAATTATCCTGATAAAAAGTACATAGATTCAGATTATAAAGTAGGGTGGATGCCTTATCGCAATTTCAATAGTGTAGAATTCAGGGGTCGCCTGAAGAGTGCTGCGACCTGACTTAAATCATCCATCTTGTTTCAATCACGTGGAAAGAGCCGAAGAGACGGAGAGAGGTGGGTCGGGGGGGGGGGGGGGAGACGAAAGCGGAGGGAGGATGAGAGGGAGACGGAAAATCCTCGTTGAACACGAGAGCCCGAGGGTTTTCCGCCCTATATTTCAATCAGTGCTCCCGACAGAGCCACTATGACGGGGAAAGCTTCCTCTCTCCCTCTGTGCCGAGGCAGTATTCCCCAGTTAGGCTTCCGAGCTTCCTCTCTCTCTCTCTCTCTCTCTCTCTCTCTCTCTCTCTCTCTCCCCCTCTCTCTGTTTGTTTTACAGGGTAAATTAATTGACGTTTAAGAACGAAAAATTCACTCCCTTCCCAGCCTCGACAAATCCATCATCGATCCTGGGAGAATGTGACTCGGTAAAACCATTTATTTTTCGGCCTGTGCTGCCAACACCGTCGACGTAAAAGTCCGTTGATTTTCTCAAACTCTCGACGATCGTTCCGAAAAACGTTCTAAAATGTTGATGCACTTCATCCCACAGTGATGTTTTCTCTCTCACCTCTCACAAAGGATAAATTCTCCCAGCCATTATCTTTATTTCCTTCAAGGGAGGACACCACTATGATAAACCGAAAAAAATGTAGTTTTTCCTAATTTTTTTTTGTTTACTGGGTTATTTATTTGGTATTTGGAAAACAGGTGTGTTATTTAGCTTATTGAACTTATTTCGTGTAAATGTTTATGAAAAAAATTATTAACAACGTTATTGAGGTATAATGGAGCCATAATTTGATAATGGTTGGTCTGAAAAATAAAAATGAAAAAGGTTTATAACCTGTATAAATGTAGTTCTCGTTGTACGGAGCCGTGGATAGAAAAACATTCACAAAAGGCCGGGTGTTAGAGAGAAGTGTAATTCTGGCGAAAGTTTTACTTATATTCGGGGGGGTCGAAAAAGAGTGAATGAAAAAAACGGTTACGTGCAACTATAGCTATTGCAATTACGGATTTTTCGAATTGAAGATCGGATACTTATTGTTAGCTAGACTTATGATTCCGGCCAGGTCGAGAGAAGTTTCGAAAAAAACGCGATTGAAAGTTTTAGTATACGTAAATCGTTGGACTACCTGCTCTCGCGAAATCGCCTGTAGCTTGGTCGGTTTTCGATATTTTGACATGATTTTTTTTCACATATTCTTGAACATGTATACTTTAAGAAAATGCAACAAAAATCTAATTGTTAACCTCTCACAGTGGTGCCTCTTCTTAAACGCATCCTTTTATTTCTCGAATGCGAAATAATTAGTGACAAACAATAAAAGCACAAGAACTAAATAAAACACGTAGAAGAAATAGAAATGAAGAAAAATAGAGAACAACTATTCAAGAAGATTGTTGGCAAATAAATAAGTGGATATCGATTGGACTATTCACTAAAAGCACACGTAACGATTTCTGTGCTGCTCGTTAAAGGGAAGGTTTGTCGGATGTGTCGGCAGAAGCCAGCGTAAGTAGGGTCAGATATCTAAAAGATACAAAAGAAACGCCGAGGCCGAAATAAAAGCTCCACCGTAAAGTGAGCTTTTATTTTGCAAAGTCTTGGACGAGTGGCCCGCGGGGTCCTTGCGAGCGAGCTTTTTCCCCTGAGTCTCCAACGCTTATTTCTCTTTCTCCTATATACCTTTTCTTCCCTAGTCTCTTCTACTCTCGCTGTGTCTTTTTTCAACAGACCTCTGTCTTTCGAACCGGATTCGCATTCTCGTCTCATTCCTTCAAGCTTTGGTCCAACAACTCTTTCGTTCACTTGGAAAGGGCGGACGAAGAGAGAGGGAGAGAGAGAGAGAGAGAGAGAGAGAGAGAGAGAGAGAGAGAAGGGGGCGATGAAAAGAAGCGAAAGGGATAAAGAAGGTGGCAAGAACCCAGAGGGTGCAGCATCGTACCATGGGATGTGTATACTTAGTGCAGTGAACCGTTGAATTTTTTTTTTTTCAGTCCATGGACGTCTCTTACCTTTCCCTCTATACTCACAGCGTTTGCACAAATTCACAGAGCGAATAATTGGACAAACCGTCTCACAACGAGTTTTAAGTGGATCTTCTTCGTGACATTGTTTTGCGGCGCTGTTGAAGACCTAAAAGAAGTTATTGCAATACTAAATAAGTTCAAATGGCACTCTCGACTCCTTCGGAGGGGGGTTGGGATGAGAGCAGCACGATGCTAGAGGAGTGAGAGCGAAGATGGAAGCAACACAACAAGGAGATGAAAATAATTTGTTTTGCTACCTTTTGGATTCAGCAAGAAAATTTTGAATGACGGATCAGGAAGGACAGACTCCTATCCAAAGGTTCCATCTCCACAGGTGGCTGGATCTCTTGGAATTACCGCACATACAAATTAACGGTATGCAGGAATTCGAAAGGTATCATCGTGACTTCTATACACAGAAAGAACAAAAAACTTTGCAGGAATGTTTCTATTTTCATTTACTCCCGGGCTTGTTGGGTGGTCCCCAGATCGTACCATATGTCTATAGGACGCGCTAGGGATAGTGCACATAGTGATCCAATTGGATTCTGCACTGTTGAATGCACAATGTCCGCTTTAGAATGCAATGAGAGCATATTCCGCTCAACGCATTCAATTGTTTATTTTAAATTCTAAACCGGAATTTCTTGGATCTTCCAAAAACAATATCGTTTCGTGGTCCCGTGCACAAATTTGGTTTCAGGGATTTGTTAGGGACACTGCACATAGGGAGTCCTCATTGTGATCCAATTGGATTCTGCATTATTGAACGCACAATGTCCTCACTAGGATCCAATGAGGGCATCCTGCTGAACGCATTCAATTTTTTATTTGAAATTCTAAACCGGAAGTTATTGGATCAGCCAAAAAAAATATCCTTGCGGAGCCGGTGCACAAATTGGGCAGTCCCCAAATCCCACCACGTGTCTATAGGGATTCGTCAGGGACACTGCACATAGGGAGTCCTCATTGTGATCCAATTGGATTCTGCACTGCTGAACGCACAAAGTCCTCATTGGGATCTAATTGGATTCTGCACTGTTGAATGCACAATGAACATCGTTTTAGAATTCTTACCGCGTTCGAATCGAGAATATGTGAAACCTCACGAGCACAAGCTCGGCGTTCGAAACACAACCTGCACGCTTCGTAAGCGTGGACATACGTTTATAGTGATAGTGTGTCAAAGTGCAGTAAAATAAATGAAGGACAATTATAGTGGAATTTCAGTGATGTGATTCAAATCGACTTTAAGGGGTTACCCCCACTTGCGATTTTGAAAAAATCGATTTTTTTTTATTGCATTCTTTGGAAGTATAAGTATCCGGGCCCATACTTCCGTATGGGCCCGGAATAGATGACTATATGTAAGTTTACAAAAAAAAATATTTTCTTCGTGTAAACTGAAAATGAAACTTTAAACGCGTTTTTCTCAAAATGGCATTTCTGAAGTCGGTGACCAAGATTACTCGAACACTAATGAACCGATCTTCTTGAAATTTTGCAGGCTTATTTAATACATAAAAATGTAGTTTTTAATCGTTCGATTTTTTTTTTTTTTTTTTTCGAAAAAAATGGCCGTTTTATAGCCAAAAATCGGCCGTTTCTTTTTCGTTAAAATCGAACCATTAACTTTGACTGTCCGCCATTTTGTGAAAAATGAATATTTTTTAAAGTCCTTCGATTAAAGACTAGTTTATACTTATATTTGACTAAATCCATCCGCATTTTTTTTTCAGATGATCCACTTCGCCGCAATGTTGGTCACCGCAAACCGTGTATATAAAAACATTATTTCATTGACGGCCATTTGCCACTAAACAATGTAATATTTTTCAATTAAAAAATTACTGAAAGTACTTCAAGATGTGTTCTTTAAGATGGTATATTGATCGATTAAAAAAGTTTTGTAGTTTTCTTTTAAAAAAATCATGAAAAAGGCCTTTTTTTGCGCTACAAGTAGGGGTAACGCCTTAACAATATACTTTTCGAGCTATTTCTGCTTTTTGAAGATTTATGTGGGGTTTTTCAAAATGACCTGATATTTTAATGTACTAATAATACGTATTATTTGTTTGAAAAGTACGGATATTTTTATTTTAATATAAGGTGCAAACATGGAGGTTATGTATGGAACACAATATCCGATAAATGGCCGCCTCGTCTTTGTTTGCAAACGTTCACTCGTTTGACGAAATTTTCAATAACATTTTGGCATAATTGCGGAACAATTTCATTAAGGGGCTATACCAGTGTCACAATTTAAAAAATCGATTTTTTTTGTTGCCTTTTTCGACAGTTTATACTTTCAAGAATATCATTATCATTTACATAATTTATATCAATATCATTTTATCTTCCAAAAATCGATAGCTAAATCTTTAAACGCGTTTTTCCCGAAATGAGATTTTTCAAATTTCCTGACATTGTAACTGAAAGAGCAATTATCCGATTGACTTGAAATTTGAACTGAGTATACTTGAATATATTTACTCTATAAACACGTAGGATATTTTTGATTGGATGAAAATTGACGATTTGGCATTGAAAAAAACCACCATTTTATAGGCAAGAAAACAGACTTTTTTTCATAACTACTCCATTTTGTTAGATTTTGATATTTTTCGAAAATCCTACGTGATTGCACAGGCAATACCTTCCAGCTTAAGGGGAGGGTAGAGGTTTTAGCGTGAAAAAAAAAACTTTTTTGCGAATTTTTTTCATCTATTTGAGTAAATTTATTGAAATTTATTGAATATTGAGTAAATTTTGTACATTGTTAAGAGTCATTTCTAGAACATTCCGTGAAATTTGTACGCGAAAATATTCACAAACAAGCCGGTGCCGCGTTTTTCTCGAAAGCACTTTTTCAAAGTCCGTGTTCACTGCCATTTGAAAACTACATGACCGATTTATTTCAAACTTGGTACACACTTTCTACATATAAAATACCTCCCCCCAACGGTTAGTTTGAGATTTTTTTTACATTGAGGGGTTTTTCCACCCCCAAAATGGCGGAATTTTTCGTGAAAAATAGCACTTTTCACTTTACATAACCACCAAAAATTTATAAATGAAAAAAAAATTATCAAAGACCGTTGGGGGGAGGATTCGATGATACTTTGACTAAATTTTAATGGTACTTGATTTCAGATAATTTCTAGCTGAGATACAGTGAACACCGCAAATCGTGTTTTTCGAAAGGCGTTTTTGGAAAAGCTTTGTCACCGGCTTGTTTGAATTCCAATGGGAAATCCCGATGAGAATTCAATTTACGAGCATGACGTTTTAGTACAGGGATCCGATACGATAACCCATTGGGTTCCTATCAGGAAGAAGGCACAAGTATGGGAATCCAATCGAATCCCTGCGACAATTTCTGCACGGGCTGTCCCTCGCTCTCGACTCTGGACGTTATGGAATTTCTAGTTTCCCGAAGCATATCTGACTCGTTTATCGGCATGGTGTTCGCCAGGTTGTCTGGCATCGTATTTGCATGATTTTTCAGCATCTCGTCGAGATGGGCCGAAGCAGTGTTGGGCAAAACTTAATGGCTAGGGTAACTGAAGATTAACGATTAATTAATTATTAATCACGACTATAACAATCAACAAACAATCAATTGTAATTGTGAAAACTCACGATTAACCATTAATTAATCGTTAATTGATGTAGTCACAATTAACAATCAACCAATTGTTAACCGTGACTTTCCACAATTGGAAACTATAATTAATTCTCAATCGTTTTGATGTATTTGATTGAAAACTAACAATTAAAACTGATCATTGTATAATTTTCGTTAGTTTTGATTGTTTCTTAGAACAATAAAAAAATTAATTGCAATTGTTTTAAGGGCGAATTGCAAGTAACATGGATTAATCCAAATAATTTAATTGCAACATGCAATTAATAGTGTAATTGCAATTAAATTAAATGCAATTACTTTTTAAGTCAATCAATGAACTGATTGAAATTTTAATTGATTAACGTTCAACACTGCCGAAGTCATTTACCTCGAATGTGATGCTCGTCTCGAACCGAAAGAAGATTCTGCGTCCGAGGTAACCAATTGCCTCGAACGAGGTCGTTTTGAGCATCGGTCTGAGTTGGACCTTCGTGTAGAGGGAAATCGACAAGAACCTCGATCTGAGTTGGATGATCACCTCAAGATTGGTCGCCCCAAGTCTCGGTCTGAGTTGGTGGTTGGAGACTGCTGGGTACATTACTCTTCAATACGAATGAATTACGCAAGAGAACGGGAGCCGAAAGAGACCACCAACCCCAAGTGTCTGTACCGTCGCCTGAGAAGGTGACTCGACATATTCCTCTGGTTTCAGATTTCCCGTCGTGTCTCTTCTTCTGAGCCTTCGGTTCGCCTCGCCCAAATCTTACAAATCCTTAGACAATGATACGCGTTCACCGTGTTTCCCACGATGGCGATTCGCTTTTAAGGGAGCTGCAGAAGCGTGAAATACCAAAACTTCATTGTTTTTTATTGCATAGATACATAGCCTTGTTTTCTTAAATTATTGTTATAATTTATCACATTATGATTATCAAAATGTATTGATTAAATTCTGATTTTCAAGATTTTTTTAAGGAAATATTTCGTCACTATTTTTGAGACTTGGGGTATGTTTTATTACTACTTTTGGCTGTTACATGGTATGTTTATTTGTTTATTATTAATCTCTGAAAATGGCGGATGTATGGCACGGTCTTCTAAACGGGTTGCGGCGGATGTTGTCAGACGGCGTGACACGTAGCGTCGACGGGTTTGATCTGAAAAAAATCTAACGAAGATTTTCCTTTCGTTAACACTCATACGCAGAATATGAACCAAGAAAAAGTGGCGAATGTTGAAAATCGATGAAATGGTACGCTTTGGAACCAAAATATTGCATTTTCTGTAAATATAGCTACTTTAAGGAGAGGTATACACCTAGATAGTCGAGGTCGAGGATCTAGAAGCTATGAACATTCCGTCGACCATTGAAAACCTACACTATGGGCCTGGTATCGATGATCCCATGTAAGTTGACAAATTTCATGATTTATTCATTCGAAAATTTTCAAACGCGTTTTTCTCAATACCACGTTTTTCAAATCGGTACCCAAAATTTCTCGAAAATCAATGAACCGATTGCTTTGAGGTTTTTTTGTGGTTATTCTATACACCATTATCTCGTGCTTGTCATAGGATTTTTGTTCGTTACTTAGTTTTTGTTTTATAGGCAAAATAATAACTAATTTTTGGCCCAAAAATCACTATTTATGTTCAAACGTCCGCCATTTTGTCAGAAATCGATATTTTCAAAATCGGCTATGACAAGTACTAGATTATAGTATCTAATTTAATAATCTTTTTGTTTTTTTTTTTCAGATGATTTTTTAAGAAACGCCAGTGGGTACCGTATACGCAGATTTTTTTACGACGCTCCAAGGATCATACAATATCCTTGTATATTTTTGATATTTTTAAATAAAGAAAATTAAACATATTTTTGAATGTATATACTTTTATATAATTAAAACCCCAATCCGAAATTTCACATGGTTTTCCTTGAAAAAATTCACAAAAATGACCTTTTCCGGCTCCTAGGTGTACATCTCCTTTAAAAAAAAACATTTAGAGTTATGTTTTAGACGATAAGGTTAGAAAGATGTATGTCAATTTTCATCAAAATCAGTCGTTTCGTTTTTTAGCCACACGTCACGCCAGTTTTGAAAATGCAGTTTAGAAGACCGTTCCATACCTCGCCATATTTAAAGATTAATAAATTGAAAAATACCATCTAACAGTCAAAAGTAGTAATAAAACATACCCTAAGTCTCAAAAATGATAGTGACGTATTTCCATTTAAAAATAAATCGTGGAATTCAGCATTTTTTTTCCTCGCCCAAAGATATTTCCCCCCTTAATTTTCATTTTGCAATTATTCCAAAAACTGACAGAGTTAGGACGATTTTTGTGACGGGTCAGATCGCCCCAGTGTCCCTCGGGCTTGGTAACCTTCTTCGAAATACACCCAACGATATACATTGAATTGAATCCAATCCCACGTTCTGCGAGTGATGCAAGTGATGGAATTGACGATTGTATCGGATGCCTATGCAAAGTGCTACAAAATCGATGCACAGCGCATAGAGACGGCTGACAAGCGTGCGTTGGAAGCATCGAAAGGGGGGTGACAACTTCGTCGAGCAGCCCAAAAAGAAACTGAAGATATTGCTGCTGCTGCGGAAGGATTGTTATACGATGCAAGAATCGCAGATTGGAAATACGATTTCCATTTAAATTTGATTTCGGGCTTGTAGTTTATACGCTAACGCACCGTCGTACAATTTCTTGAATGAAGATTGTGATCGAACGAGAGTTTTTAGAAAAAAAAACAAATTTCAAATAGAAAATCTTCCTCTGTCATTTTAATTATAAAGTGACAGAGGAAGATTTTCTATTTGAAATTTGTTTTTTTTTCTAAAAAGCCTCGCTTTTCACAGTTTATAAAAAAATAAACTTTTCACGTTTATTTTTAATTGTAAAAATAAACGTGAAAAGTATTTTCAACAAGAAGCTTTTATTTATAAACAATTGAACTAAATAGTAAAAATGGTGTTCACTGTATGAAGGTAAATAGTAAAGCTACAGAAGAACCCCATCCTTGGTCACTGATCAAAGGCGTACATACTTAAGGGGTCTTCTCACTTTAGACGCTAAAATAATGCTATGTTCATGATGTTTTTGATAGGTTAAAATTGTAGATATTGATGTAAAAGTTGTTACACTTAATCATCACACTTTCGAAATACATTTTAAAAAATGCATGTGTTTATGTAACCCATAGAAACTTTAAACACGTTTTTCTCGAAACAACGTTTTTCGACGGCTTGTTGATAAAATCTTCGAAACTCCTAAACCGATCCTTATGAAATTTTAACCACAAATTCTTTATAACTATAGCTATAGCGCATATCGAGGATTTTTCAAATGTTGATATTTACTATTTTTTGCCAAAAAGGTTAAAAAACACGTTTTTATTGTTTTTTGAATAATGTCCGCCATTTTGTTAATTTTGCATATGTAAAAAATCTTATGATATGCGATTTAGCCATCAACATACTGAATCTAAAACCGTTTGATTTTTTTTTGTTTCGGATGATCCATCTCTAAGATTTCATCAACAGCGCAGACCTGCAATTTTTTTAGGACATTTTTTTAACTACCATTTTCGTCTATAAAAGTGACTCAAATAAATTTTAAAAAATGTTTATATATTTCGAAACTTAATTTCATATCATACGATTAAGTGTAACAACTTTTATATCAATATCTATAACATCAACCTATCAAAAAATTATGAAAATAGCCTTTATAGCGTCTAAAGTGAGAAGACCCCTTAATAAAACTAACATAAACGTAAAACTTAACATTTTTTTAATATTTTTTTTTTATGCTTGAGTCTTTATTTCAAGTGTAATGACGTTTACACTTTACGTTTTTACAAATTTACACTTTACAAATATCTACATTTTTTAAAGTTCTATGTTTATGTAAGTTTTATTAAGTATGTACTGCCTGCGCCTTTGATCAGTGACCAAGAATGGGTTTTTTCTGTAGCCACTTTCTTTTATACACTAAATATTATTTTTTACGTTTTAGTTAAATAGTTTATAAATAAACACTTGTTTAAAAGAAAATGTTTACGTTCATTTTATTTTATACTTTTTAGTATTAGAATTTGTTTATTTATTTGCCATGCCAGACCCCCACGACATTCAAACATCGGCGTAATAAAACACCTTGCCTTAGGTTATAAAGGTTTCGCGAGAAACTTTATAATAGTGTAATTATAAATAGTGCTCGAGTCAACAAAATTAATGAGCCCAAACTCGATTGTCCTACCATTGGAAATTAGCAAATTTTGGTTCCTCACCTCCCACCACCATTGCTAGACTCTCATCATCATTCGAAATAAAAAGTGCTCATGATAACAAAACGAGGGAGCACAAACGCGACTGTCCCAACAAACGTAATTATGGATTTGCAGTGTCCACTTCCCACCTCTATCATCAGACTCGCGTCATCGTGTGTAGGTACTGAATTGTGCTCATGATAACAAAACATATGAGCACAAACTCGACTATCCTAGTAAATGTTATTAAGGAGTTGCATTGCCCATCTCCCACCTTCATCATCAGACCAGGTCCATAGTACCATATTATTGCATTATCGCCAAAATCACATAGGTGTGCCAAATTTTAGGTCAATCGGATGCCAGCAAGAGCTTGAAAAATGGATTACAAATTTTAAACCGGAAAACCGGAAATTTTAAATATACGAACGAAGCAAATTAAATAAAAGCTTGTAAAAAGATTTCCTTGCTCTCTTCGCTAATTGTATTCGTAATGGAGATATGAACAACGAAAGTTTATCTCCTCATCTGTCACGCGCCATTTCATCTAGTTCCCTCATTAAGGGGTCTTCTCACGTTAGATGCTAAACATTTCCATGAATTTTTTTTAAGGTTTATATTATAGACATTGATATAAAAGTTGTTACACTCAATAAATACACACTCGAAAAATATTTCATAAATGTTTTTTTTTTTATTTAAGTCACTATTAATCGACGAAAATGGTAGTTAAAAAATGTCTTAAAAAAATTGTAGGTCTGCGCTGTTGATGAAATCTCGGAGATGGATCATCTGAAACAAAAAAAAACAAACGATTTTAGATTCAGTATGTTAATGGCTATAGCGCATATCATACTATTTTTTATATATGCATAAATAACAAAATGGCGGACATTTTTCGAAAAAAAACAAAAAAAACGAGTAATTTTTAAATTTTTGGCAAAAAAAGTAAATATCAAAATTTGAAAAAATCCTTGATATGCGCTGTGGCTATAGTTGGAAAGAATATGTGGTTAAAATTTCATAAGGGTCGGATCAGGAGTTTCGAGAAAAACGCGTTAAAACTTTGTTTGGGTTACATAAATACATAAAAAAAATTTTTAAATGTATTTCGAAAGTGTATTTATTAAGTATAACAACTTTTATATCAATATCTAGAATACAACAATATCAAAAAAATTCACGAAGGCGTGACTTTTTTAGCGTCTAAAGTGAGACAACCCCTTAAAGCCGTCGTTATTTATTACTCCATCGCAAACACAAATTCCAAAAAATGAATAAGATCGTTTTTTATGTCAAGTTCCCATTCTCCCACTCTTGCCCTAAACTACACATGCGTTCATTTTTTTCCGTCGAGTTTTTTTTCGCCAGATCTTCGCTTTATAGATGGTTCCTTCGATCGTCCTCCCTTATTTCCGAAACATCCTTCACGTCCCATGGCCGTTCTATTTTAGGAGCGAATTTTAAAGCATGCTCATATCTAAAACATGCACGTATATTTTCTTCCGCTTTTCGTTCGGTTCGCCTCACAGACGGAATAAAAGTGCTTTATGGCCGTACTTGGGATACCGAGTTCGTACGCCTCTCGAGCTTTCGAAAAACGATGTCGCGCACCCCTGTGTGTGAAGTACAACGGTATACGATAAAATTCGAAGTGGAACAAGGGACTCGGAAGAATCGTCGACGAATTAAAAGTGGTAAAACATCAAGTCGTAGTACATTCGATGAAAGGCATGTGTAAGGTCAACATAACCTCACAAATTTTCCGAACCAGTTTTCTCATAGATGGGTAATTTTTCTTAGGAAAAACAAAGCAACAGCTCTGGAGAATTCCCTGAAACAGAGCTTGACGATTTTCCTTCGCCCTGAATATTATTCATCTTTGAGAAATCTCTGTTCGAAAATTTTAGCTATCTCTCGCGCACTTATATGTCACGTGGTACCCCTTCTACTTCGCCTTGGCGTTAGGCTAATGGCGACCTGAACATCAGGATTATTTAAAGGAATTTACTCCGCAGGAATAAGTAAGATGATTGAAAAATCAATTGGAAGTTTATTTGGGATATACATTGACAAAGTTGTGTAATAAGTTTAATTAGGAAATATTAATAATTAAAGAAGTTATTTCTTTATTTTATTTATATTATTATATTAAGAAATATTATATTATTATATTAAGAATTATTATATTATTATATTAAGAAGTTATTTATATTAGAGTTAGGAAATATTAATAGTTAAAGAAGTTTGAACATCAGGAACTCAACGGTATACTAGACCGGTTGATCTCAAACAAAGTTGTTTTTTTTTTTTAAAAGACCATCTTGGCTAGGACTATACCGAGTTTTTCCTTGATATCGTATTTCAAACAACGAAAAAAAAAATTGATTTCGATTTGTCGAAAAAAATGACATCATTATTGTAAATAACTAATGAAAAAAATGTTATGAAGAAAAACGTCGGTCAAGACTAAACCACTATAACACTGAATAAGTGTGCCAAATGTCAAGTCAATCCGTTTATAATACATCGAGAAGTCGTGTACACCGTCACAAAAACATAGTTTCAAAAAAAAAACGCTTTCGAATTTTGACTAGCAGATCTATCGTTGTAATCACAAGTTTACCTTCAATCCGCGATTTGTGCACCACATGTTGGCCCTTCCTCTCCAATTTGCGTGGCCTCGAGCGACAAACGAGTCATCGTCATTTTCACCCTAGCGTAATTCCTTAAGACCCAAGCACGTCCGTCGGTTAAGCACAAGGGCACCGGTGAAACTAGTTTCCAAAAAGATCGCGTTGGCATTCAAAAACGTCGTTTCTTCCTCCTTAGCTCGGTATTATTTATTAAAAGTGCTGTGCAGTATTGTTGGCCTGT
Source organism: Ophion slaviceki (assembly GCA_944452715.1). Taxonomy (NCBI): domain Eukaryota; kingdom Metazoa; phylum Arthropoda; class Insecta; order Hymenoptera; family Ichneumonidae; genus Ophion; species Ophion slaviceki. The sequence goes on from OX101792.1 coordinate 21,818,791, forward strand.
TTGCGAACTACATCGTAAGCCAAGAAGCAAGAGAATCTCTAGCTATACGAGCATTGCTCCTCAAGACTTATTCAACCCTCTCGAGAATGCACTCTTACCTCTCAGCTTCGTCCCCATCCCCGTCTCGACATCTTGAGACTCATGTAACATTACACTCCGTCGCAATGCGAGAACACACACACACCCACACACACACACGCGCACACACACACACACACACACACACACACACACACACACACACACACACACACACACACACACACACACACACACACACACACCCACACACACACACGCACACGCACACGCACACACCCACACACGCACACGCACACACCCACACACACACCACACACACACACACACACACACACACACACACACACACACACACGCACACGCACACGCACACACACACACACACACACTTACACACTTACACACACACACACACACACTTACACACACACACACACACACACACACACACACACACACACACACACACACACACACACACACACACACACACACACACACACACACACACACACACACACACACACACACACACACACACGCACGCACGCACACACACACACACACACACTTACACGCGCACGCACACACTTACACGCGCACACACACACTTACTCGCGCACACACACACGTGGAGAAGAGAACCGGAGTAGTAAAAGGTGATAAAAAGTTGAAAAGTATCTCTTTTTCTCTCTCGTCGTGTTGTATCCATAGGAATTCACGGGTAAACATGAGTTATTCACCCCGCAGCTTCCGCACTCAGACCTTCAGCAGCGCTGGCATAAGGTCGCTACAACTAGAAGTGTAGAAAAAGATGCTTACTGCTGCTTGGTGCGAGACCGCGGCATATGTTTGTATGTATTAAGCAAACATATAGTATGACACAGTACTATATATGTAAGTACTATATATGCGAGTGCGCTGCCTACTACACTGCGCCTACTCTTGTCAACCCTGTCGCAACTGTACCTTTCCGTTTCGATCTCGTCCTACGAGTTCAGGGTGAGCTGTTACTTTTGCACTGCTGCCACGAAAATACGCTTGCCATGTTCGCGTGTTCGTGTTCAAAATGATCACAAATCCACTATGGGTACAGTGAAATAAAATGAAACTCAAGGGATGAAACACGTCTTTATTTTGTTTTCTCTCGGCTTACATTTGAAAGGGGTGCACTAAATTGAATGTAACGGGTAACACTATGAAGGGGCAAAGTCAAGGTGTACGGATTTTTAAGGATAGCAAGTTTAAGGGGGTAAAACGGAGTCCATGAGTTTGCGACGATTTTTATTGAACGTTAAGGGTTTTGGGGGAAATGAATGGTGAACTCGTGTTCGGGGGGGGGGGGGGGGGGGGTATTTAGGGACTTATGAAAAATATTAAAAATCAACATTTTGTCTTACCTTGGCCAAAAAAAGTTTCTCCTCTGAATCGCCGATCATTTATTTTCTGTTTCGATTTGAAACGTCCCTCTGCGCTCATTCTTTTCGTGATTGGTATTTTTTTAATTCCGTTTGATTCATGGAGTTCCCATGATTTTCGATTTTTGGCGGAATTTCAAAGCCAGACTACCAATTTTTACCAATTTTCTATATATACGTATGCCTTTGCCCCTTTTTCGGTCATTTTTCAATCGCACTTTCTGGGTAAACTAATGGAGATATCAGAATGAATCAAGCAGCATTCTCTAAGTCTATAAAGCTCCTTTCCTTAACCCTCCGTTGAGTTCATGTTACTCAAATATTGCCGGCACTACGGCTGATTGAAATTCTGCAGTTTTGGCGATGTAAAAAAGTGGCTGAAAAGCTCGAAAATTTATTTTGCAAACACACCAAAAATGTGTTCGATTTTTCACCAATTTTTCATGCAAAATGTATTAAATATCGAAAGTTGATATTTGGTATGTTGACTAAGCGGTCTTTATTGAACATCAAAATATTTTTTAAAGTTTGACAAAACATGGTGGTGTGAGTTGGAGCAGCCACCTATGTCGGTGCGCGGGCGATGAGATTCTTCGCTTACGGAAGTCCTAAGTCCCGGACAGGTCATCTGAAGCAAAAAATCAAATATATTTTTACTTTGCACAATATTGTGTATAAGTTGACCTAGAATCAAGAAGAAAAATTGAAAAATAAAAAATAGTGAGCGATCGGAAGGAGCGAAGGAAGTTGGTTTTTTTTCAAAAATTTTCGGTTTTCTGCTCACAATTTTTTTATTTTTCAATTTTTCTTCTTGAATCTAGGTCAACTAATACACAATATTGTACAAAATAAAAAATGTTTGATTTTTTTTCACCAGTCCGGGACTTAAGGCTTCCACAAGCGAAGAATGCCATCGCCCGCGCACCGACATACGTGGCTCCTCCCACTCCCACCATCATGTTTTGTCAAACTTTAAAAAATATTTTGATGTTCAATAAAGACCGCTTAGTCAACATACCAAATATCAACATTATATATTTAATACTTTTCGCATAAAAAATTGGTGAAAAATCGATCATTTTTCGGCCCAACAAGGCAGAACCTTCCCTTAAACCATTTCAAGGGTTTGTTTAATGGGAAAATTTTCGCTGATCACGAATATCGCCGAGTTTTTGTCGAAAGCTCAAAATTACACGGACGAAACGCGAAAAACCTGTTTTCGCATGCTTTTTATGGTTAAAAAAACAATATTGTATTCTCGTCGAACTTAAAAATATTAAAAATCAACATTCTTTTCCCACCTCCACCAAAAAAAAGTATCCAATAGTTTTCAATGCTTTGCCACAAGTTTCAACAAAATCGAAAGTGGACACCAAAGGGATGTTCCTTGTAAGCCTTGAACATATACAGCCGTCAATCCTTCACCAGTGCCACTTCGCTCATAGAGTTCGGACTCCCTTCGTTGATCCATGGTTACATGAAAAGCCATAATGAGCTTCGGTATGATGTTCAATGGAACGTAGGCACTTGATTTTAGCTTTGGATATACAACCTCTAGTACCACCTTCCTTACCCTTGCGCTCTCACTCTTTCTCGTTCTACCATCACTCCATCCTCAACCCGCCCACAGCCATATCGCCAGAGACCTCCGAAAAAAGCGATGAGACGTAAAAACGATTTCGGGAATGCCATAGCAGGAAATATTGGAACGCGTCTGGCATGGCAAATGGATCGCCCTCGTCCCTCGTGCGGTCACCGCGTGTACTCTCGGTATAAGACGCTCGGACAAGTTAAGGCAGAAGAAGGGGGGAGAAAGGGTACCGAACTATATGGGATACAGGAGGCGAAGCTAGCAACCCTAATCGCTACTCTCCTGCTATAAAGCTCGATTTATCGTTTCTACTTGTTATGTCCGTGTGTACCTGGCGCAATAGCACCACTTTTTCCCTCCTACTCTCGGAACGTTATGTCGGAACGGAAGACGCAGTTGGGTGCTGCTTGCGAAAAGTTGTAAACGCGGTCGATTACGTGAATGTCTTTTTTACGCTACCACCGTAGTGGCCAATGACAATTTGACATCAAATTATTATCGTGTCATTTGGGGCACCTGTGTCATGAGCATTTTGTAAATTGACTGAAATAACTGACAGATGGATTAGTAGGAGGCCAAATGTTGATGTCATTCATGCTCCACCTTGCTATTGCTGTTTACAACATTCCGACAAGCTTGCGCTGGGATACACTTGATTTTGTATTCCAGGTCCTCAACGTATCAAGTAAAATTCCATGCATCAATTGTCGCTCACGAGCAGAGTAAAGCGCTATTATCACATAAAATAGTTTGCCGTACACGATAAGCGAAACATCTCTAACAGGATGTAGCAGTGGAAGTGAACATGAGCAAGCGATAAAAATAGCAGGATGAATTCAAGACCAATAGGAAAAAAGCTTCATGCTTAGTTCGGAGCAGCCTCTTCTACAATGTCCTCGGAGGATATGATCTTCACCAACTTACGACAGCTTATGACCAGATTTAATGTAGGAATCCATAGACCTGGGATCATCAAACACCCCCCACAGCATGACCATACCATCACCCGCTCCAACGCTCTAGACACAACCGAAAGCAGTATCAAGAGAAAAAGTGAGATCACAAAATCGGTAACAGTAAGCAAGATATGTGCCCCATTGTGCTACGCAGTACAGATATGTTTGCGTTAGAATATATTAGTAAACGACCAGCCCTGGAAAGCCCTACCCATCAAAGGATAGCTTTTATACCTTCCGTATTTACGAGGGTTGTTTCTTCCATCGCCGGCTGCTTGGAGATAAGAAAGCGGGAAATCGGTCTGGTTGACCAGAAACCTTGCTTCCCTCCTTTTCCCTCAATCCCTTCGCTACACACACTCCAACATTGGGTGTGTGTGCATAGCCCTGTGAATACAGAGGGTGCTCACGGCTTTTGCCCAATACTATATATATATATGTACATATGCATGTGTATGTATATCTGTAATTACAGAGTTAGAACTGAAATCAACCGACCTCGTTCAATCAAGCAATCCAATCTGTATAATCGAACGTCATCTAAATTGAAGGCCATTTATACCACACTTTCCAACTTACTCGCCGTTATGACAGGCTACAGCAAATATCAGTGATACAGCAGCTGAACCAGTGGGAAAAAAGTGAATAAGAGATTGAGGCGAAGGTCGAGACGCTTTTAACACGTCTGAGGGAAAAATGCTATACAACAGATTGAATTTCCACCCTACTACTTGCAGCAAAGCAAACTCTCCACTCATCGAAACCTCGGAGATGCGAACGAAAAGGTTTTTTTTCTCCAACGAAATCGACCAAGGCCAGGGTAGGTTGCAACTGCTCTGATGTCCGATCTGTGGCTGTTCATCTTGAGACTCTGAAGTGCACGTAGAACGGACGAAACCCCACAATAGAGGAAAACGATGCTGTCCGACCACTCGTTCCGTTCGATTCTTCACGTCGAAAAGTTTATTCTCACGGGTATAAGGGGATGAAACGACGTTAAAGCGAGTAAGGTAACTCGACCGCGCGAAAAGAAAACGCCGAGAGTAGAGCGATGGTGAAGAAGCACCAAGATGACGTATAGGTGAATTCCCGGAAGCATGTGTGCCCCGTTATGTTGATCGCGGCATGAGAGGCCAGTTGAAGGTGTTGGGTTGATCTCTGCGCCCGACAGAATTTGACTATGAATATATCCAGCGCATGGATAGATACATGCTGGAGATATTTTACGAAGGCGCCGTATGAAGGTAGGCGAAGCGCTCTGAGGTTCGGTGCCGAAGGTGGATGGTGGACTGACTTGTACTCGCTTATCAGGGTGATTTCTTCTTGCTTGTGAATCGGTACTGCTTATACGTGGGCTTCGAACGTGGACAATACTACGGGCTAGAAGCAACCACCAGGGTAAGGACGCACCGTGGGCACGGCAACCCACGTCAGTTCGGTATAATGACGGGCTGAGTTAGAAAGTGGGATACAGAGCCAGCAGGGGTGTTCGAAGGATGGAAAATGATGGAGAATGGAGCGAGATAAAGGGATCGGTGGTATGGCATGGTAAGTGCATGACGTTGAATCGCATGGAAAGGGAAAGCATGCCGCAACCCTACAACCATCCTACACAATGTCTCACACCGGCACTCGAACACTCTCACAGTCTTCCAATTTTCCCCACCTTCCTGTCCAACCTACCACTTTGTACACCGGCACCGTTGGACGTACACGTTTACCGGAAACTCCACCACCAGCATAGACACCAGCGCAGCAACAACGAAGTGGCGCTGGATTGGGGGGTGGAGATGCAAAGTTCACGCGCGACGCGTACTACAATGCTGGATATTCGCTGTGGACAATCGGGTTCCCCGCACTGCTACATCACGGACCCCAAAAGCTGGAAACCAACTAAACCTCAACTCTCACCTCTCCCCAGTCCTCTCTTCTGTTTTACCTCACCTCGCTCAGTCAACGACTGTACGATGCAGAACCCTCCATACCACATGTAGAACGCCAACGAGAGCAACCAACCTCGAAACCCAGCGACCAGAGTTCCGACCATTGTGGTATGGCGAGGTGCACTGACCGCTCTGCCTACCATATACCAATATCATCGCGAAACCGGCAGCGCTCTGGACACTGTACCTATCACTGGTGGATTTGCAGCAGAGATACGAAATGTTAGATTTGTCGTCGACGATTCTTGGACAACGTGCCAGCTTTTGGACTTACATGGTCGAGAACGATCCGGAAAGTTGCGTATTTTTATATCAGTTGGGTTGAATCGAGAGCGGAAAGTATCTTGTAAAGACTGACAAGGAACATCACTTTGATGTCCTCCTCCGATTTTGTTGGAACTTTTTTATGGGGGAGAGTATCAAAAACTAAGAGACATGTATTTTTTTTATCGGCGGAAAAACGGTTTTAAGGGGTGAAACGCACCCTCGAGAATAGGGGTGTTTTTCGTTTTTCGTCGATAACGTTATCGTTCTCATCTCCAATGTATAGTACACAAAAAAATGAACATTGTTGCAATCTGAATTTTCTTAATATGTCGTACCGTTAAAACGTTATCGACGAAAAACGAAAAACATCGCCATTTTTGAGGGTGCGTTTCACCTCTTAAAAAAGTTTTTCCGCCGACAAAAAAATACGTGTCTCTTAGTTTTTGATACTCTTCCACATAAAAACGTTTCGAGAAAATCGGAGGAGGACACCAAAGTGATGTTCCTTGTGAGGACTGGAACCATGGATCCGCGAAGTGCAGGTGAAACAGTTCGCATATGGGTTGCCACCGGGAAAAATAATAATCCATAAGATTGGGAACAGTTGCAGGGATGAAAATACCAAGAATAAAACGAACCCGGTTCTATTTCCAATTTGAATTTGCTTAAGGGGTCTTCTCACTTTAGACGCTAAAAAGGGCTATTCTCATGAATTTCTTTTACAGGTTAATATTATAGATATTGCCATAAAAGTTGTTACACTGAATAAATACACTTTCGAATTGCATTAAATTAAAAAAATGTATTTATGTAACCCAAACAAACTTTAAACGCGTTTTTCTCGAAATATCGTTTTTCGACGGCTTGTTGATAAAAGCATCGAAATTACTCAACCGATCCTTATGAAATTCGAACCACATACTCTTTACGAGTGTCGCTATAGCGCATATCAAGGTTTTTTTTAAATGTTGATATTTACTTTTTTTTGCCAAAAAGGGTGAAAAACATGTTTTTTTGTGTTTGATTTTTTTTCGGATCATTCATCTTCGAGATTTCATCACCAGCGCAGACCTACAATTTTTTAGGACATTTTTTTAACTACCATTTTCGTCTATAAAGAGTGACTTAAATAATTTTTTTTTTAAATCTATTTCGAAATTGCATTTATTAAGTGTAACAACTTTTATATCTATATCTATAATATAAACCTATCAAAAATATTCATGAAATATGCCTTTTTAGTGTCTAAAGAAGACCCCTTAAGGCCGTCGTCCCATGTAACAGGTCAAAAAAAATGAAAAGAATGTTTTTGCACAAATTGCAAAAAAATGCATGCATGTTATATGGACCCAGCATAGTAGACTAATAGTGAGTCAAGATTTTCTTTGTGTAAAATTGTACTTGAAGTTTCAAACGCATTTTTTCTGAAAACTGTATTTTTTAAATTGGCTTCCATGATATCTCAAAAACTATTGAACGGATTTCGTTTAAATTTTTATGGTATAGTCAGCACATTTATAGTTCTCACGAACTATAATATTTCTGATATTTGCCAACAGTCGTGCTGTATATTGGAATCGGAAAAAATTAGGAGAAAGTTAGTTTTTTGACAGGTGATTTTGTAGGTGCCGCAGGTGCTAAATTCTAGTTTGCCTAAAAATCGGGGTGCAGGGTTTTTTAGGGGCGGAAGGGGGATAGGGGTGGATTAATGCCAAAGTACAACCCCTATGAGGTCGGCGCTGGAAGACAAAATGTTCAGAAAAATCCAGGTTTTATTTTTGTCCTCAGCGCCGAAGTCGTGGAAGTTCATTTTGGGGGGTGAAAACGTGGGGTGAAATTTTGAAAATCAGTTTTAATTCGATAACTCTTTAGGAAAAATTCATACAATTTTTGTTCAAATGGGAATATCGTCGCTCTTGAAAAGACGCGTCGATCGAGTATTTGATCATCCCTCTCCGATAATATCTTCACCCCAAAAAAATTGTTGAAATATGAACCAAAAAAATTGTCTATTGAATAACTTACAAATATATCGATTTGTCGGGGATGGTTTAATCGTGCGAAATATAGAGAATAGTTTTCTCGATATTTTCGTTCCTATGGATCACCCTTAAATGTTGCGTTTTCCAACCCCTCTCGGAGGTTGAAAATTCAAAATGAAATTCTGGGTAAACTATTGACCGAAAATAAAGAGATACGAGTTTGGCGCTGTGGACAAATATGTAGCTGAGGGTTCAAGCTACAAATTGTTCCACGGCGGCCAATAGTTTACCGAGAATTTTATTTTTTATTACGGGGTTTTTCAGTGACTTTCAGTTCTTTTAAGCTGAAAATATCGAAAAAAGTCACGAAACTTGGAACTTAACTTTTAATACCGTGTCAAAAATTAAATTTTCGATATTTTTACTTTACTCCAGTTCCGACGTTAGGTCTACAAATTAAAATGCCGGTTAATTTTTTTTTATTTCAGATGAGCAAAACCTCCAAAATCATAGCAGCCGTCAACCAACCCTTTTTACACACGAATGTCTTTCGAACGGTGTAAAGTCCATTCAACTCGTTATTTTTGTTTGATAAAATTCTGAGGGACTGAAAAAATGTTAATAAATGTGTAGTAAAAATTCAAAGATAGTGTTTTTTGATGGTTCATCGAAAAAAAAAATATCCAAAAAAGCGAAAACAAATAGATGTCAAATGAGTTAACCCTGTTATCGTTTGGCTCAACTACGCGATAACTGAACTTCTCATCTTGGTATGGTGAAATTAGAAGACACCGAAATACCTAGATTCATGCCTTTCCAGCTTTTTCTCTAATTGCTCTCTTGAGAATTGGAAGACCGAAACTGCAACGGATCTCAACTGCGGGTGTTTTCCATGAAAAAGAGTTAAAAGTCAAGATCGTCCGGATGATGATGAAATCGGCCATTGGCTTGCTTCGTTCTCAGCTTCGAGCGTAAAAAGTACCTACATATATACACCAAGGTTGGTGACTCCCATGGGGCAGCCTCCGCATCCAAGCGCAGTGTCCTCCAGTGTTTCGCTCGCTTTGTTCGCTTCGTTTCTCTTTTTCACCATAACGGAACTCATTTTCCCTCTTTTTTTCCTTTTCCTCGTATCTCAAGAGATTTTTCCCTTGCCGATCTTTTCCGTAATGGCTTCGGCAGGTACTATCTGGATTCGCTTCCATTCTTTCTGGTATTTTGCCTCTTTTTTTTCACCAGCCAGTTTCGTACAAATGTTGCCAAAGCCGAGCTTCAACCTGCTGTGCTAATGCATCGCCTGGGACCTGGCCCAGATTCATCGACCGCCAAGATTATTCTCCGAAGATTCATAAATAAATACAACTCTCATAACGGAAAACATTTCGCGCTCGTTGGCTCCATTAATGATGGCTCGATAGGATACGACCGCCAGTTATTCCGCAGGGACTGTACAAATAACTAGGCTAGTATATTTTTTTCAGAAACACGAATCATCGATTGACTGATAGTGATAAAAGACTCGGTTGCCTTGGCAGAAGTCGCAGTTAATTTTTTCTTCTTCCGGCAAGACACTCGACATCAAAATATAATTTTTTTAATGTCTAGACATTTTTTCTAGACTGGATAATTTTTTAAATTTCTAGACCTGAATAAACACACTACAAATCAATTTTTTTCCTTTTTAGGGTTATTTATCATAGGATTATAATATGAGGATCCTTCTCGAGGAACGGAAACGAGGCAGGCTATGTTAAATCTTGTTTTACCACGATTGAATTCGAATAGAAAAAGATTTTGGAAAATCCTAGCGACCTAAATCCTAGATTGTACAATTTAGTATGAACATTAAGGGGTCTTCTCACTTTAGACGCCAAAAAAGAATTTTTTCATGTTTTTTAAATAGGTTTATATTATAGATATTGATATAAAAGTTATCAAACTTAATAAATACATTTTTTTTTAAATGTATGTATTTATGTAACCCAAACAAACTTTAAACGCGTTTTTCTCGAAACTACTTTTTTCGACGACTTGTTTATAAAATAGTCGAAACTACTGAATCGATCCTTATGAGATTTTAACCACATATTCTTTACTTGGACTTGGAAAAAAGTTATGTTATTAAGCATGCATTGAACTTATTTTGTGTAAATATTAATTCTACAAAATGAAAAATTGACAACGTCATTGCGGTGTAACAGGTCCTCTGCACGGAGAAAAATACGGCCTCAAATTCTAACACTGGTTGCCAGAATTCTAATATTCAGTGCTAGAAAAATATAGCAGTTTACTGCCAGTTCGGAATTCTAAGACTTGTTGTTATAGAAGTGTAAAAATGATTCTCACACCGTATAATAAAAATGATGCGTGCATATTACACTTGAAACTATTCTCGCATAGGCGCGAGTCCTATATGCTGTATAGTAAACATAATGCGTGCATATTACATTTGAAACTATATTACATGAAACATACGCTACATTTTCATATGGATTTTACTATACGCATAGCATGAATCTTCGTGTATGTATAGATTTCACTATATGCATAGCATAAATCTTCGGCGTATAGCGAAAAATATTACGAAGTTATTAGTAAAATGTGACTCTTTATACGGTAGTTTTGTAGAATACTGGAAACGAATTGTTCCAATCACGTGGGCAAAATATTTTTTGAGTACTACCAAAAATCACAATATGCCGAATAAAATGTATTATTTGTATCAGTTTACGTGCCATATCATCGGTTTAAATTTAAATTTCTTCATTATTACTATACCATAATTACAATTTTTATCTTCCATTCAATATTTTTTGATATTTAATGATATTTTTTTTTAGAAGCATAGTATTAATTCTAAGCTTCGAGGCCCCTGTTTTCTTCGCGTGTATAAAAAATGCGGTCCGACGGCCGCATAGCCTGAAAAATAAAAATACAAATGTTTTGCAATCTATATAAATGTGGTTCTTGTTGGAAGTAGCCGATTTTCTGAATTAAAAAATTCATAAAATGTGGGTGTTTAAAAAAAATTAATTTTTGCGAAATTTTTAGTTGCATTTGGGGGCTTAAGAAAATATTAAATTAAAAAAAAGGAAAACGACTACGTACAACGACTACGTGCACTCACTTAATCGTCCCTAACTTGATCAATTTTCAATTTTTTGATTTGACATCTTTTCACATTTTCTCGAATATGTATACTAGTGTGGCACAAAGTTGAGTTTTTTTTTCTTTTCCTTACCTTCCAATTATCTACTTTAAGGGGTTACCCCCACTTGCGATTTTGAAAAAATCGATTTTTTTTATTGCATTTTTTTGAAGTATAAGTATCCGGGCCCATACTTCTGTATGGGCCCGGAATAGATGACTCTATGTAAGTTTACAAAAAAAAAATATTTTCTTCGTGTAAACTGAAATTGAAACTTTAAACGCGTTTTTCTCAAAATGGCATTTCTGAAGTCGGTGACCAAGATTACTCGAACACTAATGAATCGATCTTCTTGAAATTTTGCAGGCTTATTTAATACATAAAAATGTAGTCTTTAATCGTTCGATTTTTTTTTTCGAAAAAAAATGGCCGTTTTATAGCCAAAAAACGGCCGTTTTTTTCGTTAAAATCGAACCATTAACTTTGACTGTCCGCCATTTTGTGAAAAATGAATATTTTTTACAATCCTTCGATTAAAGACTAGTTTATACTTATATTTGACTAAATCCATCCGCATTTTTTTTCAGATGATCCACTTCGCCGCAATGTTGGTCACTGCAAACCGTGTATATAAAAACATTATTTCATTTACGGCCATTTGCCACTAAACAATGTAATATTTTTCGATAAAAAAATTACTGAAAGTTCTTCAAGATGTGTTCTTCAAGATGGTATTTTGATCGATTAAAAAAGTTTTGTAGTTTTCTTTTAAAAAATTCATGAAAAAGGCCTTTTTTGCGCTACAAGTGGGGGTAACGCCTGAAAGAGAACAAAAAAATTGTCGCGAAAGCTGCGAGCGGTCAAAAAATATTTAGAGGTCGCTCAAGCCGCCCATAAATTCAACTTTTCATTAACACATCGATTTCTTTTTCGTTCACTTCTCACCCATGAATTTTACGCTTCATAATTTTCAAATTAAACTCGCGAAAGCTCTAGCTCGCCAATGAATATTTAGTGGTCGCTCAAGAGCTTCGAAATGTCCAATTGTCTCAAATTTTCTTTTCTCTTCCCACTCATAAATTTAATACTTTGTAAAATTTTCAAAACAATTAATTCTTTTTTTCCTTAGAAACGGATTTTTTAAATTTATCTCACACTTCTAATCCGATAAAACGGGGGACCTATAATTTTGTTTACGGACAAGAGCTTTAAAAGATTATTTTATGAGAACAAATATTATAATTCTAGGTTAGTAGTGTGAGGTAAATTTGAAAAATCTGTTTCTAAAGAAAAACGATTAATTGTTTTGAAAATTTTACAAAGCGTCAAACTTATGAGTAAGATGAGTAAAAAAATTGGCGGAAATTGGATGTTTCTAAGCTCTTGACCGACCATTAAATATTCATTGACCGGCTAGAGCTTCCGCGGTTTGAATTTAAAAATTACAAAGCGTAAAAATCATTGGTGAGAAGTGAACGAAAAAAAATCAATTTTTTAATGAAAATTTGAATTTTTGGGAGATTTCAGCGACTTCTAAATATTTTTCGACCGCTCGCAGATTTCGCGACAACTTTTTTTTTCTTCAAAGAAGATAATTTGATGGTGAGAAAAAGGGGCAAAATGCAAAAAATCGATTTTTCACCCGTCACAGTAGTCCTTTGCAACTTCTGTATAAAATTAGACTGGATACCTTCAGCGATTTTCGAGCTATCGTGGCAAAACAAGAGCATAGTTCGCCTGATCGCGTTGGAGCGCCAATATCATTGATCTGAGATATGCAGCTCGAGGAATTTTCTCAATTCACCATATAATAACGAATACACTCAAAGACAGAAAAAGTTTTCTATTTATCTACAATCTTATAACAAACAATTCAAAGCACGAACGATCCTCTTTGCTGCACCTCGTTCCTTTTTTCAGCTCTTTGCCATGCCTTCCCACACAATCGCACACTGTAAAAAAAAAAAGAAAATAACGATACGATATACGGTTTTATGAATTATTATTTCATACCGCCCTTTTTTCTCGCACGGTTAGCTCCGTTGGGCTCATTGACTGTGTGATTATGCACGGCGAGAACTCGAGCTGCAGGGGTATCTCTGCATTACGCTTCGTGCACCCCGTAGGGTTCCGAAGGCGGCGACAGCGGAGAGTTCACCGAGCCAGGCGCGATCTTTCTCTTCTTTTGAGCTATAAACCCAGAAAGTGATAAGAAGCGAGAGCCAAGAAGAGACAAGTTTACAGTCTGTTGTTTCTAGCCTGGTCATGCGTACTTTTATCCTCTTGGATAGATATAGCGTGCAATGCGCGAGGTTGAAGAATCGTCAAACTGGGGAATATCGAAAAGCATGCCAGTGGGGGAAAATGGTCGAAACTCTGCCACACTGCCTACTGTCCAGAGCTTTCCCGATTGGGGAAAAAGGCTCGGAACATTTTCATTAGGACGTTGAATAAGTTCTCGCTGTTTTCCAACCGATGGCGCTACCAGAACGTCGTATGTGTAGCTTAAGCCCGGAGCCTGAATTAGAAAGTCTGAAAAATGGTTTTTTTTATTGTTTAAGGGGCTATACCAGTTTGAACGCCGAAAATTTGGGTGATTTTCGGGAACTTTTTGGAAGAAAAGTACTCAATGGAATTTTTCGGAAAATTACGAATATATTTGGCTATATTTGACCTATGTTACGTAATTTTTTCATAGAAAAATATTGAGATCCAAGCGACTTATGCGCTGCCTTCGGGGGCGCCAAAAAAGTCGAATATTTGGGTGATTTCCAAACGCCGAATATTTGGGTGATTTTCGGGAACTTTTTGGGAGAAAAGTACTCAATTGAATTTTTCGGAAAATTACGAATATATTTGGCTATATTTGACCTATATTACGTAATTTTTTCATAGAAAAATATTGAGAACCAAGCGACTTATACGCTACCTTCGGAGGCGCCAAAAAAAAAAGTTGCTCCACTGCTGACATGATTCCGGCCGATTGAGTAGCTGAAACGGAAAAAGGAAAAATGTCGTTATACTGGAAGGTATTTCCAGTACAATGACGTAGGATTTTCGAAAAATATCAAAATCTAACAAAATGGCGTAGTTATGAAAAAAGTCTGTTTTCTTGCCTATAAAATGGTCGTTTTTTTCAATGCCAAATCGTCAATTTTGATCCAATCAAACATATCCTACGTCATTTTAGAGTAAATATATTCTGGAGTACTCAGTTCAAATTTCAAGTCAATCGGATAATTGCTCTTTGAGGTACAATGTCAGCAAATTTTTTAAATCTCATTTCGAGAAAAGCGCGTTTCAAGGTTTAACTATCGATTTTTGCAAGATAAAGTGATTGGTATAAATGATATAAATCATGATGATATTCTTGAAAGTATAACTGTCGAAAAAGGCAACAAAAAAATCAATTTTTTAAGTGTCACGCTGGTATAGCCCCTTAAGGTTCTTTTTTTTTAAACACATTTTTTTTTTGAAACCTGAGAAAAGTTATAATCTCGCGATTTTTTCAGCTTTTTCTTAATTCCCCGAGAAGAAAAATATATGATAATTGAAAATTTTATTAGTTTATTTGGTTCAGTCAAGAGTTACGAGCTGCATCTTTCCCGCCGATTGGAGACTGCAGTGGAAAGACGCACATGGAATAGGCTGATAAATCTGTAGTCGTTTATTGTTTCTCGTTGAACATTTTTTTGTAGAATTTAAATATACATGAAAAGATACCGCAATGTTTACTGGGCTCACTTGTTTTCTTCTCTTCTAAAAAAAATCCTGAAAAAACGCTTTTTCGGACCTTATAATTCAGGCTCCGGCCTTATGGCGGGAAACCAGTTTAGGAGTACGTTTTTTAAAGTGATTTTCATGACTTTTAACAAGGAATGAATGAATACAATTTATTCAAACTTTTGCAATATCTTAGACATTTTTTCAAACAAATATTTTAATTTTTTTGAAGCATTTCTTCCGTAAATATGGAACACACAACCTGCCGCCCATCGAAGGTTGCTATCGGACTTTGCTGTTTGTGTACACTCTGGAGGCCACAGTTTTCATCGGAAATCAATACTGGTTGAAGATTACTTCAAGAATATGTTTTTTTTTTTCTATATGAACCTAATTCTGACAAAAAAAATTGAAAATAGCATTTTTTAGAGGTGTTTAAACAAACGAGTATAATTGTTACCATCATTTCATAACCTTTTTTGCTATAAAAAATATACTTCAAACACTGAAATTACCCCAAATTTAGGTTCATATAGAGCGTAATTATATTAAAAAAACTAACTGTCACTTTATAAAATGATCGTTTAGAAACTTTCTGAGCTAGAGTGTACACAAATTGAAAAGAAGTTCTATCGAGGAAAACGCGTTTGAAAAAAAGTACTATAAGCAAGCTTGAAATTCAGTATATGTCATTTCGCCGAAGTCTAAACAACTTTGTTTTATCATAGCGTTAAACATGTCAAATTTCGAGCAAAAAAAGAGCATTTGCGGGGAACTTTACTGCACCATTTTATTTAAAAAAAAAAAATCTGCAGCTGAAGCACACGGAATTCTTGTTGAGACTTACAGCGACCATGCTCTGTCGGAAGCAACCTGCAAAGATTGCAGAGAACATTACAGAGAGTTTTAACGTAAATAATTATTTGATCCGTCGAATGGAGGCATTACTTTTCGAAACGTTAGAAAGCATTAGGAATGATTTTTTTAAAGGCGTTACCCCCACTTGTAGCGCAAAAAGAAGGCCTTTTTCATGATTTTTTTTAAAGAAAACTACAAAACTTTTTTAATCGATCAATATACTATCTTAAAGAACACGTCTTGAAGAACTTTCAGTAATTTTTTAATTGAAAAATATTACATTGTTTAGTGGCAAATGGCCGTCAATGAAATAATGTTTTTATATACACGGTTTGCGGTGACCAACATTGCGGCAAAGTGGATCATCTGAAAAAAAAATGCGGATGGATTTAGTCAAATATAAGTATAAACTAGACTTTAATCGAAGGATTTTAAAAAATATTCATTTTTCACAAAATGGCGGACAGTCAAAGTTAATGGTTCGATTTTAACGAAAAAAACGGCCGTTTTTTGGCTATAAAACGGCCATTTTTTTCGAAAAAAAAAATCAAACGATTAAAGACTACATTTTTATGTATTAAATAAGCCTGCAAAATTTCAAGAAGATCGGTTCATTAGTGTTCGAGTAATCTTGGTCACCGACTTCAGAAATGCCATTTTGAGAAAAACGCGTTTAAAGTTTCAATTTCAGTTTACACGAAGAAAATACATTTTTTTGTAAACTTACATAGAGTCATCTATTCCGGGCATCAAAAGAAAACTGCACTTCAAATTGCACTTAAAAAAAATGCAATAAAAAAAATCGATTTTTTCAAAATCGGAAGTGGGGGTAACCCCTTAAATAAGTAATCAATAATCCCGAAAAAATAGCGAGAACTTATTAAACATCCCAATGACACTCCAGTTGGTCAGTACACCAATATATCATTCGATCCTCGGACCTTTGGCTTCTCTCCAGACCTTCCTCTGCCCTTCTCTTCCTCTCGAACTCATTATACGATCCCTGGCAAGTGTACCTAAACAGAAACGAAGCAACCAGTGAAAATACCCAAAGTGTAACAACGCAATACGTTTCACCGTTTTTATTTCGATGTTTAACATTTCCGTTGGATTTGCATGAAGAGTACGTGTAGTCGGTGGAACATCCCAATGCAGCCGCTGGTAAAATCCACAAGGGCTTCGTGTTTTTGGCTGAATCATTTTTTTTTCTCGTTTCCGTTAATGCTGGATTTGCAAAGGGCATTGCTGTATCGAGCCGGAGGTATTGTACAAGGACCACAGTCGATCCTTGTTACTCCCAACGGTTCGGAGAAACTTCACAGGGATGCTTCCACCCTTCTCTCTCTCTCTCTCTCTCTCTCTCTCTCTCTCTCTCTCTCTCTCTCTCCATCCATCTCGCTCTGCTTCCATTCCACCATGCAGAGAATCGATTGCGCTCGGGAAATATGCAACACAAATTGCATTCCGGAGTGGGCTTTGGTCATTGTGAACTCGTCACTCTAATAGCGTAGCCCTCAGCCACCGATCAGCCTCCAGCGAACACGTTTCGCCATTGAAGCCACTCGCTTCCTCACCCTCTTATTTCCCTCACCTCTTTCTACATTTCGATTTTTTCCACTCACTGCGGCTGGTGCTCGCGAAGTAAGAGCAGGATGGCAGAGGGAGGAAGCGGGAGAAAAGGAGAGTTAACGTAGTGGTCGAATGGGGTACGTGTACAAGCCCAAAGCAGACTGCAATTGTAGCCCGGGAAAAATGTTTCTCGTGCACGATAAACGACGTGTACATACAGGGTGTCCTTTTATGAATGGATACTTTCATTTTTCAAGTCATGAATGGAATCATCGAATCAAGTTGTGAATGGAGAATTTCAGTTCATTAAAAGTGCCATGGTTTTTGAGTAAAAATCATCTGCTTTTGGTTTTTCGCATGCCGTTTCTATAAAGGATCACTTGTATTGTCCCGGTTAAAAAAAAATACTCTTGGTTATTTTTTTAAATCTAGAAATGTCTTCTTTTTAACCTTGGATGTTAAGGAAACTTTATGAACTTTATGAAAGGTCTTATGTAGAGTTTTCAGACATACCAATTCGAACATCTGACTTTAATAGCCTGTGGTGTAAAAAAAATT
This sequence comes from Ophion slaviceki, assembly GCA_944452715.1. Taxonomy (NCBI): domain Eukaryota; kingdom Metazoa; phylum Arthropoda; class Insecta; order Hymenoptera; family Ichneumonidae; genus Ophion; species Ophion slaviceki. The sequence continues at coordinate 21,836,846 of OX101792.1, forward strand.
CACTATGCATATCGTGCCAATTACTTCTAAAAGTTGCTCAATTATTGTCAATTCATATCATTTGTAGAAATTACATCCGAAAAAGCAAAAGCAGGTGACTTTTTTCGGAAAAATAACATAAAGTCCAAAATCTCGAAAACCGTGAAACTTTTACTGAATTCCAGTATGCTGGAATTTCAGTCGAGAAAACCTACTACTAAAATTTTTTAGTGGAATTTTTATAAAATTTCAATTTTTTAATGAAATTTCAATTTTGATTTCAATTTTTCATGAAATTTCAAATTTCATTTCAATTTTTTATGAAATTTCAAATTTCATTTCAATTTTTTATGAAATTTCAAATTTCACTTCAATTTTTTAATGAAATTTCAAATTTCATTTCAATTTTTTATGAAATTTCAAATTTCACTTCAATTTTTTAATGAAATTTCAAATTTCATTTCATTTTTTTATGAAATTTCAAATTTCATTCCAATTTTTTATGAAATTTCAAATTTCACTTCAATTGGTTTATAAAATTGAAGTGTAAAATTATAATCAACCTACTACTGAATATTTTAATAAAAAAATTATAATTAAAACCAGTTTAGGAACCGACCACTAAAATTCCCGTATACTGGAATTTCAGTCGCAGGACATGGTAGTAGGACAGGTAGTAGGACAGGTAGCAGGACAGGTGGTAGGTAGTAGGACTATATGTAGTAGGACATAATCTGACCCATCGACAGGTGCAGCATTATCCATCCATAACAAGACACCCTGTATGGAAATCTGATACATTCAAGATTTGTGCCTAGTTGTAAAAGTCGAAAAGTCAATTTTTTTAAAACTAACATTTTTTAACACTATATCATCATATAAACGTTTCCTGAAAACTTCAAGGCGGTCGGACTAAAATTGACGGATTTATAGGCTTTTATGTTGACGCCCGTCGGAACGCTCGGAGGTCCGTTCAAAACTTTAAACGCTTTTTTCTCGAAAGCACGTTTCCTAAGTCAGTGAGCAAAATATCTCAAACACTACTGCGTCGATCTTTCTGAAATTGTCAGGGCTCTTTCTAGATTTTAAAATATATTATTTGATCGAACGTTTTTTTCCCATGTTTACTTTTCATCTGATGAACGAAAAATGCTCATTTTTTCGCAATAATCAAGACCCTCACTGTGAAAACGCGCCATTTTTTTTAATTCGACATTTCGGAAATTCCTTCGATTAATCATAATATTGTAATTAAAATTAAATATTTTTACACAAAAAAATTACAAAGTGTTTTTCAGATGATACTTTTTCAAATACCTAATTTTTGCACAAATCTATCTTCCAGATTTTCTAAAAAAAAATTCCAAAATTGCATACCTAGGCGTAACCCGTTGAAGGTGGATCTTCGACCACCGGTGCCCCCCGTTTCGTAACTAACGACACGTCAGGGGCTCGTCCTGTGTACTCGATAGCCCTTCGGTTCGCTTTGCCGGTCGGGAAAGCCATAAATTTTCGAGCTTGAAGAGAGAAATAAAGTCGCGGAATGCACGATTCGGTACAAAAAAAAAATGGAGCTCGTACGTCGTCGGAGTCGGAGGAAATGTGACCAGACCCGTAAAATCGAACATCCCCATATTTCCTTATTTCGTGGAAGCATTGGCTACGTTTCGAAACGTCAGACCGAATGAATAAAGTATTCGAGGATTAGCAGGAAAAATGTTAGCAAAATAGGTCGGCTGACATCCCTCGCAACGTTTTAAGTGAACTTTGGAAGACTCGACAATCGCAGGGCAGTGCGATCAAAAGAATTGCACGAAGAGTCGGGCCGTTAGGTGATGTGAAAGACATGTGGGTGCGAGAGAGACGGCAACAGTGAGGACGAAAGAGGCAGACGGAAAATGTCTTTCACATAACCTTAATTGCGGACCTTAATTGCTCAACTCGTCTTTCTTACTCGAGCACGAGTGGCACGTCATAAATTCCGAGAGAAGACGGACCGCCGTTTCGGGAGCGTCACGGTAAAGGTCCAATTAATCATCCTGAAAATCTCGTGTAAGGTTATGGAAGGACAGTTATATCCAGCGAATTGAGACGTAAAATGCACATTTGTATAAAAGTTTGAATTAATTATTTCTTCGAACACGTTTCCTCAACATGGAGGGCAAAAATATTTCATGAACACCGAGAGAACTTTGCGATGAATGCGATCTTATGACTATTCACTATGATTAACAGTATATGGGTCTGAATTGTCCTGCTGCGCGAATGAAGACATAAACAGGGTGAAGAGGCAAGTTATTATTGTTGATTTATTGGGGAGGTAGATCCCTTTGGACAGCCGAACATATACGAATTTATATACATATAAATAATATATATTTATATACATATATATAAATATATATAATATATATTTATATACATATATATAAATATATATAATATATATTTATATACATATATATACAATATTATATACATATACATAACCATTTATATACATATAAATGGTTGCTGTACACTTTCTCAGACGGTTGCTGCCTGAGTTGTTCCACGGCGTACGATCTAGGATCTTTTGCATTGATCTGAAATATCGGAATAAAAAAGTTTTTGATATCAAAGACCCACACGCTCTACGTGAACCTAAAAAATGCTAAGAAAAGTGAAAATACGAAATAGGACACGTGGTACGTGTTTGGAAAAATGTTATTATTTCCATGCAATTTTTACTATAATATTTGTTTATGAAAAAAATAGTTTTTCAACAGAATTTTTAAAGTAGTTTAGGTTCACATGAACGGCAATTATATTATCAAAAGTATGTGAAATTTCGAAATGTTCGATGTAATAGTAGTTGAGTTACTATGTGATTCACGATAAAGTGGTTTTCAGGAAAACACGTTTAAAGTTTCAATACCCAAAAACTTTGTGACCAAATGACCCACCGTTAAATTTGCGACTCCGCGGTCATGAAGTAGTCCCTCAGCTTCATCGTCGAGTATGCTTCTGGCTATAAGCTCTTCTTTTGATGAAGTGAATTATTAATTAAACTTCAGTGAAGTTTGGTTAATAATTCAAATCAAACCTTAGTGAAGTAAATTATTAATCAAATGTTAGTAGAGTCAATTATTAATCAAACTTAAGTTGAGTTAATTATAACTCAACCTTTAGTTAAGTTAATTATTACTCAAACTTTAGGGGAGTTAATTTTTAATCAACCTTTGGTGAAGTAATTAATGAATCAATCTTTAGTGGAGTCAATTATTAATCAAACTTAAGTGGAGTTAATTATAAGTTAACGTTTAGTGAAGTTAATTATTAATTAAACTCTGGTAAATATAATTATTAATCAAACCTTAGTGAAGTGAATTATTAATCAAATTTTAGTGGTGTTAATTATTACTCAAACTTTAGTGGAGTTAATTATTAATCAACTTTTAGTGAAGTTAATTGTTAATCAACCTTTAGTGATTTTTAACTTCACTAAGTTAATGATCAAACCTCAGTGAAGTAATAATCTAACTGTAGTGAAGTTAATAATCAAACTTTCGATGACTATAACAACACTTGCGTGTTGTTATAGTCATTTATTTACGCTGCAAAGGTGCTAATTTTTTACCACCAACTATACTTTCATATTCAGACACTTTCTATAAGCGCCAACCTCCACTAGCTGTGGAGTGCTTTTTATTGGGGCAAAACATTGTTTTTTTTTCTTCATAATTCCACGTGTCACGGTTTTGCTCAATTCTAAGACCTAAAAAACCATTAAGTTACTTTTTCATACTTTTAATCTCAAAATTATCGGTCGCTACCAGCAAATGAGAATGTTATTAAAAATATGCTTTTAGTATTTTTATATTTACTTAGAAAGTTACAGTTGTGCGACGAAAATTAAAGCATCAGGCAAATAAAACAAATCGGAAGTAAAAGAAGGTAGTACAGGACGAATAATGTGCTTTTTTGGTACTAGGGTACGTTTGTCTGTGTTGTTTCACGACTAGAAGACGGTATTGCTTTTATTCTTTATTTGTGGCAATTAATCTATTATACTCTTCAATTAAGGCCACTCTTCGCTCCGCAATATTCTTCACGACTCGCATAGAATGTATTATTAGGTTGGCAACAAAGTCTCTGCGTTTTATCACAAAAAATAAAATAAAAGACCAGTCTTGAAAAGATGATTAAATGTATTCTGTTTATCCACCAACGGATTCGAAATCCGACTAAGGCTACTTTTTTATTTTATTTATGGTAATAAAACGCAAAGACTTTCTTGCCAACCTAATATGTCCCTAGCAGCATTGTAGTCTTCATCCTCGCGCCAAACACAAGTTTTTTTTTTCAAAAACGCTCATGAAATTCCAAGAGTATTTAAAAAATTTTAAATATTTCTGGACCCAAAGTCTTCAATATTTTTTTCAAAATGTGATTGACATCCAAGCACCCTATCTCGGAAATGTAAGTCTTGAAAAAAAGCTAATAAAAAATCACAACAAGAACGCTTATGAATTATGTCCGGAAGTGTCAAAAAAAAATTGAAAGCTCAACGGTGCGCTGTAAATAACGTCGATGGTTAATGTTGCATGAACGCGATAGGGTGGCAAAACTTTGGCGTTAGAACAGCCAACAGCTCGCTTGGCTGAGACTCATGGTCTCGGTATTAATCCTCAATGTGACATATACTCGGCTATCGCCTTTATACCATGTAACAGAAAAGAGCAGTCAGAGTTTTTCGATATTTCGGAAATACAAAGCAATAGAGTATTAAAAAAAAAAGAAAAAAAAACGGAATCGTGTGAAGATCGTGAGTTTACAATGGTTGAAAAAAAGGCAAGGGAGCAGCGGATTGAGGATTGATAGTGAAGAAAACATTCCACCCCTTTGGAATTTGGAACGTGCGTAATTCAGTCACGCTTTCTCCCACGAGACAGCCATACGACAAATCACTTCCAGCAGTCCATTATGCATTCGGAACTGACTCGATGATCGCCTCGTCGAATCGAGTGTGTATATGCGAGCTTTATTTATCGTACGTCATCGCATGGCTCCCTTCTCTAGGATTTATCACCCAAAGTTCTCTACGAAATGTTTTTTTCCCTTTTCTTTCATTTTTAAAAATAAAAAAAAAATCCGCCTAACTTTTGATCCATACAATTTATGGAATCTTCCATCGTTCGAAAAGACACTTTCGCATGATTAAATCTCAAATCTTGATTTCCCTTGGTGGCATTTGAGCATCTACATTCTTCCATTGTATTCCACTATATTTTATGTTTTTCGACAATCCTGTAACTACGTTGACACGGTATTTATTACGAGGTCTTTTATTCAACGCTTTTTGCATATAGAGTTCCCCTTAATTTTTGTATCTTTTTTTTAAAGCGGAATGGTAAAATACCCCCGACGAATTTGCATGAAAATAAAATGCTTATAGACCGCGACACTTCGTTCCGAAACTCTTCTCCGCGTCCCAAAGTTAATGAATTTTAACAAGCAAGTGCCGTACCGCGATCGCTCATCAACTCGGGTTTTTTTCTTTTTTTTTCCTGCTCTTCCTCGCGCCTCATGCCCCTTTTCGACGGTGGACGGTTTTACTACTTTTTCTCGTCCGGGTAATCGTCACGTTGGCCCTTTTATCGCATCGATCAAATGTCCGTGATCGCATCGCTACATCTAATGCATAATAATAACCAATTAAGAAAGATTTACCAAAATAAACGTGTTATCGTGTTTTTCGACTCATCTGAATATCGCGCTTAATAGTCTGCTATGAATTATCTGATTTCAGGTAAGGGAGACAGTCCTCCGGACCGTATCAATCGTAATCAATGAAATAACGTACGGATCTTTTCGAAGGTAAGTTAATTTGGGCGATGGAGTAATGGACCCGTGACAACGGAAATGAAAGAAAATTACAGTCTCGAGACTTATAGTAAACAAACATAATGACCTGAAAAATCGTTTTGTATTATGTAATTTAACACATGAAAATAATGAATGTTAAATGTTTTTATTTTATAGTCATTATTTCAAACTTTTTTTTACATTTAGTAGGTATATTCACAATTAATTAATCTAAAATATGAAAAATAAAAATTTTAAATGCTTTCATTATATATTCATTATTTCGAATGTTTTCATATTTATTATATGTAAAATTAATGACTATACACTATAAAATATAAAAATTTATTTTATATTCCATATTTTAACATTTTAAAAATTGAATATGTTTAAAATCAATCAATGTAAAATTCGAAAAAAAAAAACAATAAATATAAAATATTCTCATTTTATGTTCATAATTTCAATTTTTCAATATTTATTCCATTCATAAATATAAAATAACTTTCAAAAAATTGCAATACGCAATTTCCGTTCAAATGAAATGGATATTTCAATCAAAAATTTCGTTATCACCTAAATATTTTTTCATGAGACCAGATGAACCTTTTCCTTGATTATTCCTAAAAAATACGAAAAATTTCTACAAATGTCGTGTTGCAAATATTTTTCCCCGCTACCGACACACATCGTGACATGTGTCATATTATCTACACTCTGACGTGCTCCCATCCTGGAAACCACCCCCGTCGTATCTGAATTGTCATTTTCATTGAAACCATCCCCAATAATTTGGCTCCAAATTGACGATTGGGGCAGAATATCCACAAGTTGAATTTCCATAACCGAATATGCATAAGTCGAATATTTATATGTGCCAATATCCATAAGTGAATATCCATAAGTCGAATATACATAAGTCGAATATCCATAAGTACGAATATCCATAAGTGAGTATAGAGTAGAAATGAGTTTGTTCGGGTTTGTCTGGGTTTGGGTTATTCATGGAATATCCCAAATAAACTCAAACTCTAACAAACCCAAACAAGCTCATTTCTCTCTACCTCCCGCCATTTTTGGCACTTATTTCTATTCTATACTCACTTATGGATATTCGAGTTATGGATATTCGTACTTATGGATATTCGACTAATGGATATTCGTACTTATGGAATTCGTACTTATGGATATTCGACTTATGGATATTCGTACTTATGGATATTCAACTTATGGATATTCGACTTATGGATATTCGACTTATGGATATTTCTACTTATGGATATTCGTACTTATGGAATTCGTACTTATGGATATTCGACTTATCGATATTCGACTTATCGATATTCGACTTATGGATATTCGTACTTATGGATATTCGACTTATGGATAATCGACTTATCGATATTCAACTTATGGATATTCGACTTATCGATATTCGACTTATGGATATTCGTACTTATGGATATTCGATCTATGGATAATCGACTTATCGATATTCGACTTATGGAAATTCGTACTTATGGATATTTGACTCATGGATATTCACTTGTGGATATTCGACGACAGTGAAATTGACGATGATCCTGAATCCCCCAATAATTTCGCTCCAAAATGACAACGATCCCGAATTCCGAATGAACAACGGATGATCGGAGCAGCAAGACCTCGAAGTTAAGGCTTCCGCATGTCACCCCACTTTCAACGAGTACGTTTCCCCATCTTCGTAAGGATTGCGTATGGTAGGTCGAATATCCGTATCGACGGAGGGATGCACGTAGTAGGATGCGGGAATTCAGGAGTGAAAGAGTCCCAGAGATCGTCTACGAAGGGAGGGCGGTCGGGAGAAAGACGAGTGGGGGGGGGGGGGGGGGGTGAGAATAGAGAGAAGTTTATAAGTCGGTAATTTGAGGCACGAGGCACGTACGCGCGGAGCCAGATCTGTGCGGCGCCAAGATAAATCAGGCACCTACGTCGTGTCCCGGTCGCGACTCACCCCCCCCCCCCCTCATCGCCTCACATACAGCCCTCAAAACGCCTTACCGGAGCACGAAAATCTCTCAAAAGGAGCGCAAGTACGAGAACGGGACGAGAAATGTATATACGTAGCTACCAGAGTGGGATCGACTACGATCTTCGCCGGAGCTTCAGGGGTGGGGTTGGGGGGGGGGGGGGCGAGGGCTCGACTCCTCGCGCGGTTATTTATTCGGGAATTACCGTCGCTTATAATAAGCCCCTCTTTATTCTCAGGCTTCTCACGCGACCCCCACAGTTGAGCTTTCGTATACACAGATGCAAACATATACGCAGACGAGGGTCTCCTATAGAGCCTCGGTGGAACAGATTTCGTCGTGATTTAATGGAGTCCCGGTGTCTAACGTTCTCTGTGCTCCGGAAAATCCGCGACTGCGAAAACTGCTCCTCACAGCCACTGCCTTTTGCTCGAATTTTTTTCACGAGATTTTCCTTCGCATATATGGCGAGAAAAGGGGGGGGTTATCTTGATCTTGTTACCAGCGTTGAGGGTAGGGCATATCTTTGTGTTTGTTTTTCATTTCATCCGTGTGTCTTTGGGTATACGTTAGTCAGGACGCTAATCTCATCTTGTTTGATATGGTCCCTCTCGTCTTGTTTTCCGCACGTGGAGATTACATTTCCGCACATTTATCACGCACTCGTCGGCCTCGGAGGAAACTTTTGCCTCGTACACGCTGCGGACCTCCAAACGATGTAATGTATGTAGAGAAAAAAAAAAGTGCGAGATGAAATTACATCCCCCAGGTGGTCAAATAACGAAATGGTAATTCGATTGTTGCTTCCAGCTGAAGTTAAGCCGAGAAAACGTGAGATGAACTTTTGCCAGGTCAATATGGAGCGTGTTCATTGAGGCAGCGTGAAGTCGAGGCAGGATCCGGAGTGATAGAAGACTCCAGCTCGTATGAATCATCAGGCGTGCACTGCAAAGAGAAACGTGTTGTTCTTACACACTTTAGGTGTGCAAATGGCTGTAAGATACTTTAGACAGTTTTAACGTGTGTGAAAAATATCACGGGTAGATGCGTTCAAACAACACACTTACCTGTGTTATTTTCTTGCACACGTTAAAACGTGTAAAAAGTGTCAACAGGAATTCAAACACTCAAAGTGTGTAAAAACAACACGCTTATTTTTGCAGTACTGTATATACATGGGATGCGTCGGAATAATAAATTCAATGACAAAAGATTTTTATCGTCAAAATATATGCATTTATTGAACTGAACTTAAGGCGTTACCCCCACTTGTAGCGCAAAAAAGGCCTTTTTCATGAATTTTTTTAAAGAAAACTACAAAACTTTTTTAATCGATCAATATGCCATCTAAAAGAACACATCTTGAAGAACTTTCAGTAATTTTTTTATTGAAAAATATTACATTGTTTAGTGGCAAATAGCCGTCAATGAAATAATGTTTTTATATACACGGTTTGCGGTGACCAACATTGCGGCGAAGTGGATCGTCTGAAAAAAAAATGCGGATGGTTTTAGTCAAATATAAGTATAAACTAGTCTTTAATCGAAGGATTTTAAAAGATATTCATTTTTCACAAAATGAGGGACAGTCAAAGTTAATGGTTCGATTTTAACGAAAAAAAAAACGGCCGTTTTTTACTATAAAACGGCCGTTTTTTTTCGAAGAAAAATCGAACGATTAAAGACTACATTTTTATGTATTAAATAAGCCCGCAAAATTTCAAGAAGATCGGTTCATTAGTGTTCGAGTAATCTTGGTCACCGACTTCAGAAATGCCATTTTGAGAAAAACGCGTTTAAAGTTTCAATTTCAGTTTACACGAAGAAAATATTTTTTTTGTAAACTTACATAGAGTCATCTATTCCGGGCCCATACAGAAGTATGGGCCTGGATACTTATACTTCAAAAAAATGCAATAAAAAAAATCGATTTTTTCAAACTCGCAAGTGGGGGTAACCCCTTAACAGTACTTATACAGGGTGTCCCTCTTATCTCTACCACCCGAAATAACTCGGTGATTATCGACGTCACGAAAAAATGTTTCAGACAAAAGTTGTACGGTGTGACGGGGGCCATGAAATGCGATTAATTTTTTTTATTTCGGTAGAGGCGCTGATGTACAGTGAAGGTCACCTCCACTTTTTTAGATGGAATGGTACATTTTTTTTCCAACCATCTTGTGGAGCACCTCCAGCCGCATAAAAAATATTAGGGGGTCAAAGTCGTTCAAGGTCATTCACCCCCTTAAAATCGTTTTTCCGCCGATAAAAAAATACGTGTTTCTTAGTTTTTGATACTCTTCGATATGAAAAAGTTTCAACAAAAATCGGAGGAGGACACCAAAGTAATGTTCCTTGTTAGTAATTTCGCTACTGATCTATCAATTTTTTCAATATTTTTTGTTGCAATTACTTCGAATATTTTGTTCTGCTATCAGAATAATATCTTTTTGAAGCTATGGCCATTGAAAAACTCGTTTTGATAATATTTCCATTTTAAAGTCCATCTGAATCGTAGCGTCGTTATTCGTCCATCCACCAGTCGGTCTACCCTAGTTGTTACTGGGAGTATGGACAGCTGATGAGTTTTATTGTGGTAGTTTCGTGTCTGTTTATCAATTAACGTGGGGGCATTTTTTAACTACCATTTGGTACTAATTGTTAGCTCGGCAATTATTCGGTGGCTGCCTCGTGGACGTGAGAACCAGCGCGAAAGACGCGAGGCCGAATATCGGTAAATGATTTTTTTTTTTAGTATTGATTGCTTTATCATTTTTTAGACTCAGGGTATGTTTTATTACTACTTTTGGCTGTTACATGATATTTTTGTTTATTTATTGATCTTTGAAAATGGCGGAGGTGAATGGGAAATTTCTCCAGAATTGGCCGAGTGGTTTTTTAGCCGTACGTCACGCCAGTTTCGAAAATGCAGTTCAGAAGACGGTGCCACAACTCCACCATTTTGAAAGATTAATTTAAAAAACACCATGTAAGAGCTAAAAGTGATAATAAAACATATCCTGTCTCAAAAATTGTGAAGAAAACTGTCATTTTAAAAACGAATTTTTTCCCCGATTTTTATTTTACCTGAAGGTATCGCCCCCTTAATGAATTTTTAAGAAAGCAACATTTACACTGGAGTATAATAATGGGCACGGAATTTTTGGTTGTTCGCTGAACGTGGCCTTGTCTCTCCTCATGGAAATTCTGTGTAGACGTTGAGAGTTTGACAGAATTCTCCGCATGGAAAAATTTCAAAGCGTGGATTCAAACCCTCGATGACGAGATATCAAAAAACAAAAAAATACGCATCCGAGACTTTTTTATTCTCCACACTTGTGACAATTACATTCCAATCAAATGACATCTTTCATAGAAATTAATTTCAACGTTTGGTTCTTCCAATAAATAGTATGAAGTTTGTTGCTGTTTTCATCGTACTCGGCACAAATGTATAGGGCTCGAAAAATAAAAGATTTTTGCCATCGTGTCGTATCTTCCTCTATTTAAGGGGTTACCCCCACTTGCGATTTTGAAAAAAATCGATTTTTTTATTGCATTTTTTTAAAGTATAAATATCTGAGAATATGTCCTGAAAATTTCAAGTCGATCCGAACAAAATTGACTGAGATATGAGCGTTGAAAGAGAAGAATCCGTTGTGAAATTGAAACTTTCAACGCGTTTTTCTCAAAATGGCATTTCTGAAGTCGGTGACCAAGATTACTCGAACACTAATGAACCGATCTTCTTGAAATTTTGCAGGCTTATTTAATACATAAAAATGTAGTCTTTAATCGTTCGATTTTTTTTCGTTAAAATCGAACCATTAACTTTGACTGTCCGCCATTTTGTGAAAAATGAATATTTTTTAAAATCCTCCGATTAAAGACTAGTTTATACTTATATTTGACTAAATCCATCCGCATTTTTTTTCAGATGATCCACTTCGCCGCAATGTTGGTCACCGCAAACCGTGTATATAAAGACATTATTTCATTGACGGCCATTTGCCACTAAACAATGTAATATTTTTCAATAAAAAAATTACTGAAAGTTCTTCAAGATGTGTTCTTTAAGATGGTATATTGATTGATTAAAGAAGTTTTGTAGTTTTCTTTAAAAAAATTCATGAAAAAGGCATTTTTTGCGCTACAAGTGGGGGTGACGCCTTAAGACTTGACACCCCTGTGACGGGTGAAAAAATATCATTTTTTTTTCGAATTTTCTTACAGTATACTCATTCGAGAATATGTGAAAAAATTGCAAATTGAAATATTGAAAATTGACCGAGTTACGGTAGATTTAGTGAGAGCGGGTAGCGCAACGATTTACGTATACTAAAACTTTCAATAGCGTTTTTCTCGAAACGACTTTTTTCGATCTAGCCGGAATCATAACTATAGCTATAGTTGTCCAATTTCCAATTCAAAAAACCAAAACCTCTATAATTTCAGTAGTTATCGTTGTACGTAGCCTTTTTTTCTTTGAAATGTGGTATTTTTTAAGCCCCCGAATGTAAGTCAAAATTTCGACAAAAATGCACTTCCATGAACACCCGTCATTTGACAAATTTTCTACTATTCATTCATTCATTTTCTAACTACATTCATATAGATTATGAAACTTTTTTATATGTACTTTTCAGGCCAACCATTGTCAAGTTATCGAACCAGCCGTTGAACCACATTTTTCATTCACAAGCTCATTATACCTCAATAACGTTGTTAAACATCAATTTTTGTTATAAAAAATTAAAAAAATACCTTTTTTCCAAATCCTGAATAAATAACCTGCTGGACAAATAAATTTCTGAAGAAACTACTTTTTCCGGCCTGTCACCGTATTGTCCTCCGTTAAGGCGTTACCCCCATTTGTAGCGCAAAAAAGGCCTTTTTCATGAATTTTTTAAAAGAAAACTACAAAACTTTTTTAATCGATCAATATACTATCTTAAAGAACACATCTTGAAAACTTTCAGTAAGTTTTTTATTGAAAAATATTACATTGTTTAGTGGCAAATGGCCGTCAATGAAATAATGTTTTTATATACACGGTTTGCGGTGACCAACATTGCGGCGAAGTGGATCATCTGAAAAAAAAATGCGGATGGATTTAGTCAAATATAAGTATAAACTAGTCTTTAATCGAAAGATTTTAAAAAATATTCATTTTTCACAAAATGGCGGACAGTCAAAGTTAATGGTTCGATTTCAACGAAAAAAACGGCCGTTTTTTGGCTATAAAACGGCCATTTTTTTCGAAAAAAGAAATCGAACGATTAAAGACTACATTTTTATGTATTAAATAAGCCTGCAATATTCCAAGAAGATCGGTTCATTAGTGTTCGAGTAATCTTGGTCACCGACTTCAGAAATGCCATTTTGAGAAAAACGCGTTTAAAGTTTCAATTTCAGTTTACACGGAGAAAATATTTTTTTTTTGTAAACTTACATAGAGTCATCTATTCCGGGCATCAAAAAAAACTGCACTTCAAATTGCACTTCAAAAAAATGCAACAAAAAAAAATCGATTTTTTCAAAATCGCAAGTGGGGGTAACCCCTTAATAGTTATTGCGAAAAACCAAAAAAAATCTAAAAACTCAAAGCAGAAACAATCCAAGCCTTTTTTGTTATCAATCTTTCGAGACCGCTTAAAATTTGGTATGTAAAATGAAATACCGGAATATCTTGAAAACCATTGGATTGATATTGCTCCGAGATCCATTCATCTCCGATCATTCTCGTGGAATGTATCACTACGAGGTATGGAGCGGAGAGTGTCTTATACCATTGAACTTCCAGCAAGGGTGAGGGTCTCGAAGTTGCGCGCGCAATCCGGTATCCTCCTACGGGGGTGTGGCCACCCTATTGTGCATTACATCCGCGCCGAAATCTGTGCATGAAAAATTCACCAAACGAACATCACGTCTCTCCTTTGGAGCTGAGAAATGGATTTTGAAAAAAAAATAGGAAGAAAAAACAATTGACGAAATGTAGAAACAAGCACGACGTTTGTGATAGTTGATGTTCCTCTCATCCCTTTCTCGTTATTCAAGGCGGACGCGCCAAGTTCACGGTTCGCGCGAGTAGTAAAGATCCGTGATGGTCAGACGTGCGGAGATCTTGGATTATGCTGAAAAAGTATGCAGTATAATTTTGTCGTGGTAATTCTTTAGATAAATGACTTTTCCGAAAAAGGAGCCTTAAATTATTTTTTTGCCATTGTCTCATTTATTGGGTTATAAATGATGACATTCAGTCGCAGGAAGCTGAAATTTACCCCCCCCCCCCCTACATAAAAGTGATGGGGCTTTGAAGTTCGCGGAAACACGTGATAAATTCGGGTATTTTTTACATTTCGACGCCTAAAGTGGGTTTGTTTGAATTTTCAGAAAATTCGAAATTATTTTGAACGATTTTTTGCTCGTAAAAAAAATGTTAATTAAAAATTTCAGCTTCCCCCGACTGACAAGGAGCTTCACGTTGGTGTCCTCCTCCGATTTTGTTAAAACTTTTTTATATGGAATAGTGTCGAAAATTAAGAGACACGTATTTTTTTTAACGGTGGAAAAGCGGTTTTAAGGGGTGAAACACACCCTCAAAAATGGGGATGTTTTTCGTTAACGGTACCAGATACAAAAAAAAATCAAATTGTAACAATGTTTATTTTTTTGTGTACTATACGTTGGAAATGAGCACGATAACGTTATCGACGAAAAGCGAAAAACATCCTTATTTTCGAGGGTGTGTTTCACCCCTTAAAACCGTTTTTCCACGGATAAAAAAATACGTGTCTCTTAGTTTTTGATACTTTTCCACATAAAAAAGTTTCAACAAAAACGAAGGAGGACACCAAAGTGATGTTCCCTGTGAATATCATCATTTATAACCCAATAAGTGAGATACTCTCATTTATTGGGTTTTCTCATTTTTTGTAAAAGTCACTCATCTAAAGAATGACCACAGTTTCATTTGAACAACATTGTCAAACTATTTACAAATGGATGGTTTGCAATAAATGTTTTTTTTTAATCTACATACCACTATCTGTCCTTTCTTTGCCGGCACCCTAATGAATAAGTGCACGCAAGCCTACCACGAGGAATTATTGTACAACTATGAATTAATCATGGAAAAAAACCTAATTCCCAAATTTATTATTATTAAGGTATTTGAGCAAACCAAAATTTAATAATTTTACAGAAAAATCCACCCTAGCAAACTATTTTTACAATCACTTGGTACATTCACTATACAGCGACTATAAACAAAAAATCTGAAAGTTCAAAATGACCAATTAACATTAATAAATCGTAATCAAGCGGTTAAATTTATACCGCGTAAAATTCTGCAAAGAATAAAATGATATATCCCAACGATATCGAAATCTCCGTTATGGGGGCTTTAGGTACACAGTCGGCTCGGAAATTGCCAATTTCGCAACACATTCTTTAAAATCACATATAGAAGCAATTTTCGATATAACAAACGATTGTTTCGCTATCGCGCGAGGCATGCATGACTGCGCTTTGCCGAACTCGACCATTGCACGTGCACTCATCGAATCTCTTGTTCTGCCAATGTTTCGATAATGTAGCGAGATATCCGCGGGATTTTAATAACGCTGCAAATGAATCGAAATTTGATGCTTTCGATATTGAATTCAGCTGTAACTTTGCTTGCTTATGTTTCCATGATGGGCAATCGACATTTGCGATGCATTTTGAACGACCTTCGCCATTGAAATAATTGATTCGCTCTGCGATAACGAATTCTCCAGTAATGGGATTATTAATAATAAAAATAGTAGTAACTGTAAAAACACCATCAACCGCAATAATAATAACGATAGCTCGAGCGGTGATCGAATTAACAGTAACAGTTTAAGGGGCGATATACCTTTAGGTGAAGAATAAAATGCTGATTTTCATGATTTTTTTTAATGTAAAGATTTCTTCACCATTTTTTAGACTAAGGGTATGTTTTATCACTACGTTTAGCTGTTACATGTATTTTTCAAGATTAATCTTTAAAGATGGCGGAGGAATGGCACGGTCTTCCAAAAGGGTTGTGGCGGATGTTGTCAGACGGCGGGACACGGAGTGTCGGCGGGATTAATCTAAGAAAAAACCAACGAAGATCTTCCTTTCATTAACACTCGTACGCAGAATATGAACCAAGAAAGAGCGAGAAATGAGGAAAATCAATGAACTGGTACGCTTTGAAACAGAAAGATTGTATTTTCCGAAAAAAATAGCCATGCATGACAATTAAAAAATTATTTTTTCAAAAACATTTAGGGTTATATTTCAGACAGTAAAATTAGAAATATTTATACCAAAATTCATCAGAATCGGTCGATTAGTTTTTTAGCTATACGTCACGCCAGTTTTAAAAATGCAGTTGAAACGACCGTGACACGTAGCGTCGGCGGGATTAATGTGAAAAAAATCAAACGAAGATTTTTCCTTAATTAACACTCCTAAGCAGAATATGAACCAAGAAAAAGTGAGAAATGAGGAAAATCGATGTACTGGTACGCTTTGAAACAAAAAGATTGTAGTTTCCGAAAAAAATAGCCACGCATGACACTTAAAAAATTATTTTTTTCAAAAATATTTAGGTTTATATTTCAGACAGTAAAATTATAAATATTTATACCAAAATTCATCAGAATCGGTCGATTAGTTTCTTAGCTATACGTCACGCCAGTTTTAAAAATGCAGTTGAAAAGACCGTGATACGTAGCGTCGGCAGGATCGATGTGACAAAAAACAAACAAAGATTTTTCTTTCAATAATACTCCTACGCAGAATATGAACCAAGAAAAAGTAAGAAATGTGGAAAATCGATGAACTGGCACGCTTTGAAACAAAAAGATTGGATTTTCCGAAAAAGTGGCCACATTTTACAATCAACAAATGTATTTTTCAAAAACATTTAGGTTCATATTTTAGACAGTAAAGTAAGACATATTTATACCAAATTTCATTAGAATCGGTCGATAAGTTTTTCAGCTATACGTCACGCCAGTTTTGAAAATGTAGTTGCGAAGACCGTGCCATACCTCCGCCATTTTTAAAGATTAATAAAAAAACAAAAATACAATGTAACAACCAAAAGTAGTAATAAAACATACCCCAAGCCTCAAAAATAGTGAATAAATAATTGCTTTTGAAAAAATTGTGAGAAACGGAAAAAAAATCGTTGCTTACCGGTATAGCCGCCCTTCAGTTATGATCAACGCCTTCCAGCTATTTCGTGATAGGGCAAACTCGACAACGATGAGTCTACGCATTCAAGGCCAGCACAGGATTACTTCGTTATTCCCAGTTAATTGTAATCTCGCCCTCCCTTATTCTCTCTCTCTCTCTCTCTCTCTCTCTCTCTCTCTCTCTCTCTCTCTCTCTCTCTCTCTCTCTCTCTCTCTCTCTCTCTTCTGTTTTCTCTCCTACCGCGTCACATTCGCCATTCCAGCCACAGAATTTGTAAATTGTTAATGCACCGACGATCACGAAAGCATAGTGTATGCAAAACACGCGGCTTCCCGTGTGTCCATGATATAAGGTTTGGGCTCGATACAGTCGTGGATTCGGCTTGTGAACCGAATTTGAATAAGGACAAAGTGGTGGAAGGGACGCGGTGTGCGGATGAGGGGAACTTTCGACTTTGCGAGGATGCGAAACCTACAAAACACAAACAGCATCATTCTACAGGACGTATATACTTGATGTGTATGTGTGTGTGTCAGAGTATTAAGCTCGTTGGGATCCTACGGGATTAACGGTGTTTACGATTTAAGCGTATTTACCTCCCGTACGTTCTCCCGTCGCGGGGAAAGGGCCCAAGTACACGGGTTTGAATAAATCCTGTCGAGGTTAAATCGCGCGAACCGCTATGTTCGAGAGCATGGGCGAGGGAAGTGGGGGGAGGAATAGAAATAGGGGTGGAGAGAGGAAATCATAGAAAAAGCCGCATAGAGGAGGAGGTCTGTCACTCCGTTCAATCCAGACAAGTATGACTGTGCAAGTTATCGAGGGCTCTAATCAAATTTCCCCAGTTACAGGATCAAACAGTGGACGAATTGAATTGCGTCTCGATTGCGTGTGCGTACACGTAACACAAGTGTATGTATCACAGTCCTAGGAACAATGTTACATGGGAACGTTCATATCGACCTTGAGTGCCCTCAAAACAGCAAGCGTGCGGGACAAACGGCATAGCAACCCGTGCAGAAAATGTCGTAGGGATCCAATTGGATTCCTATACTTGTGCATAGTCGCTGATAGTGATACTAAAATGTCACGTGGATTTTCATCGAGATTCCCCATTGGAATCCAATGTACGAATCCAGTTCGAATCCTCAAGGATTCCCACATTGTCGAATAGAATCCGAGGAGACTCTTGGAGGATCCCATCACATTGTGTAGATTGATTTGTTTAAGCAAAATATAGAAATGGACGAAATGAGTGGATCTTAAGAAAATATAAATCGCTTGAAGAAGTTTATCTTTAAAATCGATTTGAATCGTATCAGAGAAAATCCACTGTAAGTATCGTCTGTTATTTATTTTAGTGTACTTGAACATATTGCCACATATATACACGTTACGTTCCAATACGCTGAGTTTTGCCTCCTGATCTGGTAAGAATTCTGGAACGGCGTTCATCAGTGCAAAATCCAATTGGATACCAATGAGAACACCATATGTGATGTTTCCCTGACAAATCCCTATATAGATCTGGGTGAATCTTGGGACTCTCCACAAAATTGTCCATGGGATCACGAAAGGATATTTTTTTTTGGGAGATCCAACAAATTCCAGTTGAGAATTTCAAATGAAAACTCCGCGAATGACGTCAATCGACAGATAGCACGGAATCCACTTGGATTCCAATGTGGACTTCCTACGTTCCTATCAAATCCCTATAGGCCTTCATCGGGGCACAGCGCAGGATCCAATTGACTCCCAATGTGGACTCCATATGTACGGTGTCCCCGATGAATCCTTATAAACATTCGGGTGCATCTAGGGACTCCCCAACACAATTTTACACGGAATGACGAAAGGATATTTTTCGGAGATCCAATGAACTCTGGCTGAGAATGTCGAATCACAATTATTTAAACAACGGCAAACGACAAATAGCGCCGAATCCACTTGGATTCCAATGTGGACTTCCTACGTCCTTATTAAATCTCTATAGACGTTCATTGGAGCACAGTGCAGGATCCAATCGGATCCCAATGCGGACTCCCTATGTACGGTGTCCGTAACAAATCTCTAGAGAGATGGGGGGCATTTTGGGACTCCCCAAAAAAAATTGTACATGGCATCACGAAAGGATATTTTTTGGGAGATCCAACGAACGCCGGCCGAAAATTTCAAATACTAAATTCTCAAACGACGTCAATTGACATATGGGCGGAATCCACTCGGATTCCAATGTGGACTTCCTACGTCCCTATCAAATCTCTATAGGCGTTGATTGGGGCACAGTACAGCATCCAATTGGATTCCAATGAGGACCCCCTATGTACGGTGTCCCTAACAAATCCCTAGAGAGATGGGGGTGCTTTTTGGGGACTCTCCCAAAAAATTGTACATGGAATCACAAAAGGATATTTTTGGGAGATCCAACGAACTCCGGCTGAAAATTTCAAATAAAAAAATTCTCAATGAACGTCAAGCCAGAAGAGCCCGGAATCCACTTGGATCCCAATGTGGACTCCCTACGCCCCTACCAAATCCCAATAGGCGTTCATAGGGGAACAGTGCAGAATCCAATTGGATCCCGATGAGGAATCCGTATTTACGGTTTCCCCAACAAATTCCTATAGAGATGTGGGTGCATTTTGGGACTCCCCAATAAAATTAGACATGGAATCACAAAAGGATATTTTTTAGGAGATCCAACGAATGCCGGCTGAAACTTTCAAATAAAAAATTCTCAAACGACGTCAATCGTGAATGGGCGAAATCCACTCGGACTCCAATGTGGACTCCGTACGTCCCTATCAAATCCCTTTAGGCGTTTATCGGGGAATAGTGCAGAATCCAATTGGATCCCAATGAGGAATCCTTATATACGGTGTCCCTAACCAATGCCTACAGAGATGTGGGTGCATCTTGGGACTCCCCATCAAATTTATGCACGAGATCACGAGAGGATATTTTTTTTGGGTAGATTAATGAAATTCCGGATGACAATTAAGAAAAAAAATCCTCAATCAACGCCAATCAAGAAGAGCGCGAAATTCAGTTGGATTCCAATGTGGACTCCCTACATCCCTATCAAATCCCTATAGGCGGTTCTCGGGGAACAGTGCAGAATCCAATTGGATCCCAATGAGGAATCCTTATATGCGGTGTCCCTAACAAATCCCTACAGAGATGTGGGTGCATCTTGGGACTCCTTATTAAATTTGTGCGGGAGATCACGAAAGGATATTTGTTTTAGTAGATTCAACAAATTCCGGTTGAGAATTTTTTATAAAAAATGCTCAATCGACGTCAATCGAAAAGAGCGTGGAATCCACTTGGATTCCAATGTGGACTCATTAGGGAAAGTGTCAGTCATACCTTCGTCAATCCCTATCTCTGCCTTTCCCTCATACGATAAGTCCCGTCACAAATCCATACTCTCTTCATCTAATTTCCCGACAACAATGAATTCAAGGCACTTTTACCATGCGTATACGAGGGTGGGTGATCTCGCCGGCGTAAAAGAGATGGGACCAGTTGACTCGTCTAAAGCAGGCATGACAAGCTCCTGACCTCTCGCGTTAGATATAATTTAAAGGGCTCCATAGGGGAGGAAGATCAGCACGGTAGACGACAAAGAGACGTCTTGGGTGAAAGAGAGAAGAAGGCGGAGACCCGCAGACGAATAGACAAGGAAGGAGTTAGAGAGCGAGGAAGGGAAAGAGCGAGGCAACCAGGTGCGCGCGCATTCCTGTTTCAAGTTTCGAGACATCGCTCGTTGTATCGCGCTGTATCGATTCCATTCCTTCCCCTTGGCACCCCTTCCCACCGACGTCTCCTAACAGTCTCTTTCCATCTCGCCGATTTCCCCTCGCGGCTGAAGAATCTCTGCCTCGTGATACGTTCCCTCGGTATCTCGCGCCAATGCCATTAACGCTGAATTGATCATTAAAAAATCCGGAAGTTTTCCACCTAATGACGAGAATCAAATGAAGAGATGACTGAGCAAAAAAGTTGAATCGTTCTTCAAAAGGGGTGGAATGCTGCGGATAGGGGTAGGTCACGTAAACGAAGCAAGCTCATTCCTACAGCGAGTCGTCACCCCTTTTGCCCTGCTCTTCGTGCTCACCACCACTGTCTTCCAAATCCCCACTCCACGGGCGATGGTGTCGCTATAGTCGCACGCTCGTTGCACCCTCTGAAATCTACCCCGTCGACCATGTATTTCGCTTGAAAATTCACCTCTCGCTTGCCAGATGGCGCCAACGGAGAATTTTCCGCTGCAAACTCAAGCGTGCGAGCCAGCATGATGGTAGACTTCCGGTCGTACGTTGGTAAGGAGGAAAACGCTTTTGGCAATGCTCCCTCTTTCTCTCGCTCGGCCAGTTCCTTGCTCTCGTTCTCTCTTTACCCTGGCGGAATGTTTCTCGTTCGCGTGATCCAAGCTTCGCACGAACGCCGCCAGCTGTCACGAGTCGACAAAGTTACAACCCCTAAACGCTTTTACCCCCGTGATTCCTACCCTCGAGTCCGAGAGTTCGACGGCGGGAAAGACAGATCGGACATGCCGGCAGGGTATCGCGGAAATTAAGAGGGTGGCGGCGAATCGAGAATTCAAAGAAAATCCTTGATGCCACTGCACCCTTGGTTCTTTTTTTGTTTTATTTTTTATTTACATAGGCAACGGTGTTACATTATCGAGCTGTAATTTCAATGAGAGCCGTTCCGTTTCTAGTCTTGGGTTGGCTGCGCTCCCTCGGGAGCACGCGTGACCCACCGAGATATCGTATCCTGATCCAACGAACGGATAAGAGCTTATCACCCGATCGCACTGTTCCTCACGCTTACTCAAACACGATCCGTATTTCATTTTATTTTTCACCCCAACGGTATCCAAGCAAAACGATGAATGTTGAAATCGGGTGCCTTTGGTGACTGCTCCAGTTGAGAAATATTCTTGGCCAGATGGCTTTTTGGACGTTTGGCTGAGCTGCTGTAGTTTTAGGCTGATGGACGTTGATCCGCTGATGGCTCAACCTCTGCTGCTGACTCGCATTTGTATTCAGAGCTAGCGTTCCACTTGCGAGTCTTTGCTTTTTTGATTATTTCAATCGTTGACCGCGTACGCGATCACCGCAGAGAGAAGAATTTAAACGAACCCTCATGGATGGCTGACCGGAGTAACGGGGAAAATTAGATTTTTATCTTTGGGTCGCTTTGCGTGGGGGATTGGAGACACGAGGGCGGTCAACCGAGAACAGGACGAATAATGAGGTACAGTCGGAGAGACGCGGCTTCCGGCCACTGTTCAAACGGTCGTCGATGGTTTATTAGGGTGACCGCATACGCACACGTGTGGGTGCGTGTGCAGACTTCGCCACTGCAATCTGGACCAACTTCAATTTGAAATTGCTGATGTATTGTGGTTTAGTTGCGGGTGAGAAACGAACAAATTTTGAACATGTACGTGGGTGAGACATTTTAAAATTTAAGGGTTGAAGCTTTTTCTGTCGAAACTATTTATTGTACATTATTAAAATTGTATGTACATTTTACGTCGCTTAATTTTCTAATGTATTTTTTTATAATGAGGGCTGTACGACACTTGCTTCAGAGAAGCTTACCGCCTGTGTTCTTCCACGTCGTACTTCCTAGCGTCCGGTGGATTTATCTGAAACGCCACAGCCAAGAAGTTTTGGATTTCTAAGACCCACACGCTCTGTGTAAACCTAAAAAATGTAAAGAAAAGTGAAAATTCGAAAAATGGTACGTGTTTGAAAAACGATTTATTTTTCATGAAATTTTTACTACAATTTTTGTTCATGAAAAAGTTGTTTTTTCAAAAATAATTTTCAAGAAACTTAAGGTTCACATAGACGGTAATTATGTTTTCTAAAAGTTTGCAAAGTTTCGAAATGATCGGATAGATAGTTTTTGAGTTATCTTGTACGAGATTCATAAAAAAGTTGTTTTTAGGAGAAGGCATTTGAAGTTTCACGACTCAAATTCGTGACAAAATGATATACCGATTAATCTGCTATTGTAGGGCCATAAAGTATTGCCTCAGCTTCGTTGTGGAGTTCATTTTCGGCCATAAGCTCCTTTTGACGTTGTAAAGTGATCTCCTCGATCTCATGAAGGAAAAGTGCACAGTACAATTAGAGACTAACATTTGTCATAATAATCCGTCGCACTAGACAAATACCATTCGAAATAACATTTTTTTGCTACTTTCAGTCACTAGCTTGTGGCAAAGCTCCCGTCTGGGAAGATTTAATTTAAGAAAGGTACAAGGATCCTAAAGTGCAAAGATGCACATGCAAGAGCTGACTAAAGAAATTCTAAAAAAATATATACGCGTTTTTAGATCGATTATTGTCAATAATTCTATGTTTACACTGTGGCTCAAACATTTTTTTAAAGCAGCTTCTTGCTGTAAACTTTTTCTGTACCCATAGATGCTCTCTGACCCGGATAGTGCGCGAGTCGCGTGCATGCGGAATTTTTTGTATCTCTCTGTACTTTCATCAGTGATGTCATGCATATACAACGGGGTATACGCATCAGCATATTACGAGTGTAATATGCAAATTGCCAGGCGTAACGATGGAGATAATAATTATTAATGGACGAAATCTCGGGTCCATATCAACAAACGTGATTCGTTTCCGTTATTATTATCAGTATCAGCCGAAATGATTTTCGTCCACAATTCACGGGTGGAACTCTCGTTCCACCCCTGAATTTGAACTCACAAATTGTAATTTCCGGTGAAAAGCGCATACGATAAAACGTTTCGATATTTGAATGTATACAATTTGGTCAAATATCGTCGACAAGATTTTTTAGATCCAGCCACATGTCAAAATATGACATCTGTAGGTTGCGATAATTATTGATTGGAAAATTATTTAATAACACCATTTAGAAGTATTTTTAGTTATGAAATGCGTCATACATTCTTTATTAGGTACGCAGTATATTGTAGTGTGATAAAATACGTTACACACAATGCAATGAAGCGAAATAATGACGATGGCATGTAATACTATTTAATTTAAATATGCTATACATAAACGAAAACTGTATTAGTTTTGATTGTCCAAGCATGATGAAATCCGATCTTTGATCGTGATGTTTTGAGGTAAAACCAGATTCTTTAATCTTTGCATGGCATGATTTCAGGTGGCTGCGTTAAAAACCACTTTTTTCGCTGCTTAAGGGGGTAAATATCTTTAGGCAAGAAAAAAATTACTAATTTTCATTTTTTTTAAGGAAATATATCTTTACGATTTTTGAGATTTAGGGTATGTTTTATGACTACTTTTTTCTGTTACATGGTACTTTTTTAAATAAATCTTTAAAAATGGGGGAGGTGTGGCACGGTCTTCTGAACGGGTTGCGGCGGATGTTGTCAGATGGCGTGACACGTAGCGTCGGCGGGATTTATCTGAAAAAAAAACATACGAAGATTGTTCTCTCATTGACACTCATACACAGAATATGAACCAAAAAAAAAGTGAGAAATGTTGAAAATCGATTAAATGGTACGCGTTGAAAGAAAAAGATTGAATTTTTCGACTAAAATGGCTACATTTTGCTATAAAAAATACTTTTAAAAAATTCAACATTTAGGGTAATTTTTAGACAATAAGGTTAGAAATATTGATACGAAGTTTCATCAGAATCGATCGATTAGTTTTTTGGCTCAATGCCACGCCAGTTTTGAAAATGCAGTTTAGAAGACCATACCTCCGCCATTTTTAAAGATTAATAAAAAAATTAAAAATACCATGTAACAGCCAATATTAGTAATAAAACATATCCTACGTCTCAAAAATGGTGAAGAAATCTTTCCTTCAAAAAAAATCATGAAAATCAGCAAAAAATGTCTTCGCCTAAAGTTGCCTCACCCCTTAAGGATTTTATTGTAAAAACTTGTTGGATTACACTGATCAAAGTATTTTTCCGCGCATGTTACTACTTTCTGCCACCTTTCGGCCACGAGCATCCACTTGGGGTGAACGCCCTGTCTTTTTACGCTTTCCAGTCATCTACCCATTGGGAGACTCCTTCATTCGTAGTGTAGTGTGTATCTTTTGAGATGTGTGGGGTCGACCGAAACAAGTAATAATCATTTGGGGCAAGGACCTTCCATTCCAGCCATGAGTGTTTTGTTTCACCACCAACGTGGGGCCGAGCGTTGTCGTGCAGTAGCATCACCTTGCCGCGATTTGATTATGCTGACGGCCTTTTTTAATTGAGTTATCGTTCAAACGCTCTCACTGTTAATAACGTTCTTCAGACGCCGTTTGCTTGGATTTATAGGGCTCATTAAGCACTACCACCTTCGTAAGAGCTTTGTGACTATGGATATTCCATTTTGACGTCGATGATGATGGCTGGTCAGGATCAACCCGGATTTTTCTGCATTTAGGCTTGTCGAAAAGAATCCATTTTTCATTCCCAGGTAGAATACGCCACTAAAAACTTTTTTCTCTGCCTCGCCAAGCATAGGAATTGTAATTTATAGTTGATTCTATCTATCATATCTTCTCCATGACATGCAAACAGATACTATTGACTTGCCAACGCTGAGCTGTTCAGCCAATTGTTCAAGTCTTTGAGTTAAACATTCATTCAGCAAACTCAGCAATCCAACATCTACAAACTTTTTCGACCAGTCTGGTCTATGTTAGTCACCAGGGTCACAATCACCACTTCTGAAGCGCCAAAACCAATCTCTTAGCATCGTTTCGGATGGTGTCGTCTGTGTAACCAATCGGTAGAGTTTCAGCTGCACTTATTCTCAAATCGCACTAATGCAGCAATGCACATCAGCGAAAGAACTCATCATGGTCTATTTTTCTTGCTCGTTCGAGGCACGTCTGTCAACTACATATGGCGTCGTTTGGCTGGCAATTAATATCACCAGGCAGCCCATAGATGTGAAATAAATGACATCTGTCCGTACTGAAGTACAAAACACCTACAAACAATTTGCTGTTTCAGCCAAACAGCAATGCCTGGTAGAATGTCACGAAAATATTGGTGATGTGAGCATAGTCCATTTTTCACAACCGTCAGCATATTTGCCAATGTAATCCATTTATTATCACGACTCATGTATTAATACGGTGTGTAAGAAACGATGTCAATTGCTTATTGGTCTGGCCACATCATTACTCTAGCCTTCCCTGTTCCTTTCTTCATCCTAGTCACTTTATTTTTCGTACAATCATCGTGATTGATCATCACCGTCTTCAACTACAAGCGGAATTGGCCAATGTATCTGGAGAAGCGGAACGGTAGCTTGGGGAACTTAGTGCGGTATTAATAGAACGCATGCATTGCGTGAATAGAACATAGCTCGGCTGCCGTGGCTGTTTGCGTTCCTTCTCATCGTGTGTGATAGCCGGTGACACTTTCGACCCTTCCGTTCGCTATCCAGGATGTCACACACCACTAACTGTACTGTGACATAAACGAATATCATATCGCGTGTATGATAGTGATCTTTGGTAGAGTATACCGCTTCGTGTATGTCTGGTTTATTCGGGACGACGCATTTCACTCACTCACCCTCTCTCTCTTTCTCTCTCTCTCTCTCTCTCTCTCTCTCTCTCTCTCTCTCTCTCTCTCCCTCTCTTGCCCTTTCTCCCTTCGTCATTTAGCTCTAGACTCCGTGTAATATCGTCGTAAAACGTTGCACAGCGAATTCGGCCAAAATGGGCCGAAAGGGAGAAATACGCAAACACCAATGACCAGGGGATCGTTGTATGTGTAATGCAGAACGAGCTTCTGAACTGACGATGTTGTCTGACTGTAGTGTTCCCCCAGGGCCTTCGGGGCCTCGCAATGACGTCGCATTTACTTCCTACGAGAAAGAGAAAAATAGGGTTCATCCGAAAAATTAATTATTTGCCAATGAGCCTGCTTACTGGGGCGAGGGGCCAAGAAGGCTGGCTGGACCCCTAGGGTGATATAACAATAGATGGTTGATAAGAAAAATACGTTATTTACGATACAATTGTTGTCTTCTATACAAATGTTGTCTTCGATACAAATTTTGTTTCCGGACCAATTTTCTGTTCGGTACAAAATTTGTACTAATGAGGGAAGTAGTATCGAAGAGAAAATTTGTGGAAAAGGACAAATTTCCTAACAAAGAGAAAATTTGGTTGAACGAGAAAGTTTGTACCGAAGAGATTATTGCTATGTGGAGAATTTTTTTTTCAGTACTGATAATTTGGCTGGAAGAGAACATCTTTTAATATTTTAAGACAACTCCTAAAGGGATTTTTCGCGACTCTCATTAGTTTTCAAGATATTGAATTTTTAAGGTTTTTTTAAAGGTCAAGTTCCGAAAAACCCCTGCCTCTGATCGAGCTGAAATTTCGCACAAACCTTCCTTTTAATATTTTAAGACAACCGATAAAGGCATTTTTGGCAACTCATGCTAGTTTTCGAGATATTGAACTTTTTTCAATTTCTTCTTTATTGTTTTGATTTGGTTTGTTTACATTTTTCGAGTATTGTCTCTAAGGTTTCTCTCCATTTATGGGATAGGGTATTGTTTTATTTACATATGTTACAGTGTTTTATTTGCCTTCGGGCTGATATTTTTTGCTTTTCTGCATCTTTTTTTACTTAATTGATATTGAACTACAAAGTTTTTTTTAACGCCCACCGACCATATCTATATCTGCTACGTCTCTGTTCATACCTATATATGTTATCGCGCTCTCCGATTTGTCCAAACAAAAATACCAAAAGAAACCCAAACAAACATAAACAATCCCAAACCCAAAAATGTTCGTGCAAAATTTCAGCTCGATCGAAGTGGGGCTTCAGAACCTGACCCGACAATATGATCGAAAAGAGTTAAACGGATTTGAAATTTCGTAGACATGATACGACGGTATCAGCATGGCTTCTAAATAAAAACAGTGTACAACAATAGGATTGAAATTTGCATCGTTGGAATACAACGAAAATGAATACATCTTAATTCCTCAAATTTCTGTCGGCAGACTTTGTCTACAAAAATCCTTCAACCATTTTTGAAAAATAGTAATTTAGCCATTTACGATTAAATCTATAAAAAAGATCTAAGATGATAAAAATATGGATAATAAAATGCAAAAAGGAACTTTTCGCTCCAACGATGCAAACTTCAACACCATGCACAAGAAGACTTCTCATTCAAAGTGACATACAAGTAGAGTGAAGGTTGCAAGTAGACAGCAAGAATAAGGATTAAGAAAGGCTAGAAAGACCATTTTTGTTTTCGAAGAGAGCTGCGGCTGACGACAGACTCTGTCGAATGAAATTGGCCCATGAATTCATTATTTAGGGGGGTGCAATCCGATCCATGCGATATATAGGTCCAGTGGAATAAATTGCACACTATGTATCAAATATCCGCAACAAAAAAGTGACTGTTGAGAAAAAAAACGAAGAACAATGGCAAGCCACTGTTCTCGTTTCAGTCTCGCTAGCAGCACGTAAAAAATTATCCTCTGTAAAATACGAAGCAAACAGCGCCATGTCGCTGCACACAATTCTCCCCTATCCACGTCCATCCTTTACCAGTCGCTTCGAGCATAAGGTGTTAAAGGAGGATTTAATATCAGAGCCACTGGACACTCGGGGGATGGGGTGGGGGTGGAGGAGGGTGTCGTTCTCGTCTCGGTCCCCCTCTCGTATCGGTTTGCACACAACGCGCGCTGGAAATCCTTTGACAAGATGACATGACACCTTGGTGAGACTATCGTTGCCTCCACGTCGCATACTCCCTCGCTGTACGCCGCGTGTGTATCACCGCGAATTCTCCGACATTCCCCGATGTGATACTACGCCAGACTGTCTACCTCGGCCTGAGCTCTCGGCATTATCTAATAATTAAACTTAATGAAATATCGTCAAATATTGTTGGCTAGCTGGGATCGTCCGTTCACCGCGGGCTAGTCTAATTGTTTTTACACTGATGGTTACATCGCACGCAATAATAATATAACAGTGTAATCTCGAGGGAGGGGCTACATTTTACGATCAATCAAATTCCAATGTAGCACAAGGGCCATGAAAAGTCATGAAAAAAATTCACGAAAACGTGTAGACTATGACCATTCAGCACGTCATTTGTTGATTTTTCTCAATTGGGGTCGTAATTTCAGAAAGAACTATTGGTATATCTAATTTTGTACTCATTAAAGCGCTATGCCTAGTTGTAACCGTCGCAAACAGCTTATTTTTGGGATTTTCGAAAAGAGAATCACGATGACGAATTTCTACGAAAATTAAGTATTTGAAAAAGTATCGTCTGAAGAACACTCCATGTTGGTGTGAAAATATTTAATTATAAACTATTTACGGATGATGTCCGGTGTAATTTCGATATCAACAAGTTGTAATATCGGAATACCGGTATTTCGAGACTTTCCGATGTTTATGGGAAACCTCGATTTTAAACGTTGGAAGCTTGAAAGTGAAGATGGAAGTGTAGAAATAATCGTGTATAGCTAACGAGGAAGGGTTGCGAGGTCGATCTGTCCGATTTCGATTAAATGTGGGGCATGCTTGTAGAATGGGTAAAAATAGGCGACACGAATTTTTTTATATCTGCGGAACCCGATTTTTAAGGGTTGAAACGCACCCTCGAAAATCGGGGTGTTTTTCGTCGATACCGTTTTAACGGTACGAGATATGAAAAAATGGCAAATTGCAAAAATGTTTATTTCTTCGTGTACTATACATTGGAGATGAGAACGATAACTTTATCGACGAAAAACAAAATCACCCCTATTTTCGAGGGTGTGGTTCACCCCTTAAAAATCGGGTTCCGCAAATATACGAAAATACGTGTCGCCTATTTTTACCCATTCTACAGCATGCCAAATTTCATCGAAATCGGAGAGATCGACCTCGCAACCTTTCCCTGTAAGTGAAACAGTATTTATTTAAAAAACCACGTATTTTATTGAGATTTTCATTTACTGTACATTTCTAAACATAGTCTGCTATGTTCTTAAATATATCAAACTCAACATGAAATAAATAAACAAACGAAAAACAAAAAATAGGAACTTTTATACAAATAAACAAGTTGTAAATAAGCAAAATTAAAATTAGGACGTTTTATGAAAGTCAGCGAAGTAGTAGCTACCAGAATGCAAACATATGGCATAGCTTGAGGCAGGCAGGCAAGCATGGTCACTTTAATTAACGAGATTGAGATTGTTGAAACAATGACCGCGAAAAACAGAAGGCATCTGAAGTTTCGTCTTTCAGAGTCGACCTTATCTTATTGCAGGTATAAGCCGCGGAGGAAAAGGCCCTTTTTGATTCCACGTTCGTGGATAAATAAGTTGACACTTCGGAAATATTTAATGTAGGTAACAATATTTCAAGGCTGTTAAACTTAGTAAAAAAAAACAAGGAAAAGTATCTTAAGGCCTTAGGCCACAGTAACGGGTATAAAATCATGTGCGAATTAAAAAAAAATCGCATGAAAAAGTGATTCACTCATAAAATTAATTACACATCTATTTAGTGTGAATATCAAGCTGTTAGAATCTTATTTTTTTTCGATGTACAAAATGGCCGACTACTAATATTTTCTTTTGTTATCTTTTCTTTTAGGCGCTCTGCGGCGTGATATTTAGCATCAAAAATTTTTTACCTAGAACAAAAAACAAAAATTCTTGTCAATCTACATTAGAATACCTAGAGAAGTACGTACGGAATTTAAAAAATATTGTTTTATTCAAAAGTTTTAGGTCTTTGAACTTAAGAAATAAATTTTCAGTGGAAAATTTCGTTATAACTGCTCATATAATGAAAAGTTTTCGATTAATCAGAAATTCTGTACGTACTTCTCTGCGAAATGCAATTAGGAACATGACTTTTAAATTTGAAGTAAATCGAGTGAAAATTGTTGAAGTTATTTGTCACGCCAATTGGAAAAAACCGGTTTGGAAAAATTTCGAGTAGTCGGCCATTTTGTACATCGAAAGAAAATATATATATATATATTTTCTAACAGCTTGATAATCATACTAAATAGATGTGTAATTCATTTTATGAGTGAATCACTTTTTCAAACGAAAAAAAATTGTTAAATTCGCACATGATTTTATACCCGCTACTGTGGCCTAAGGCCTTAAATATAAATAATAACGATTGTAATGATATTTTAATGTTTTCGACTCTGATATCGAAATATCGATTTTGTTTTTGTTCAAAGTGAGTGTCAATTTTTGCGAAAAAAATGTGCATTTTTCGTTCATCAAATCAAAAGTATACATAGAAAAAAACATCCTTGGATCAAATTTTTATTTTTACATCTAGGAAAAGCCCTTTAAAAAACAGAAATATCGATGCAGTAGTTTTTGAGATATTTTGCCCACCGACTTTGAAAATGTATTTTTGTGAAAAAAAAGCGATTAAAATTTCGACCGGCGCTCCGAGTGTTCTGACGGGCATCATCATAACAGCTTACAAATC
The DNA here is from genome assembly GCA_944452715.1 of Ophion slaviceki. Classification (NCBI taxonomy): domain Eukaryota; kingdom Metazoa; phylum Arthropoda; class Insecta; order Hymenoptera; family Ichneumonidae; genus Ophion; species Ophion slaviceki. The sequence goes on from OX101792.1 coordinate 21,868,396, forward strand.
TGTCAATTTTGATTCGATCACCTTGAAATTTTCAGGGAACATTTATCAGATGATGGCAAAATATATTGGTTTTGAAGAAGTGTTTTTTCGACTTCTAGAACTAGGCATACCCCTCAAATGTATGCGCCCGAGAAAAAAACGTATAGCCCTCTGTGACTGCTAATTCGATTTGTTTCTTTGTTATCAAGATCACTAGAAACATTGAAAAGTACTTAAACTGTCTAGGCCGATATTTATTATTTGTGGCATTTCGCAACTATTTTGGTAGATTGATTAATCTTCAGTGTTGCCAACGTAATTGAATTTTTCGACGAATAAGTTGAATAAATGTTTCAAAAAACCACCTGGAGGTGATCTGTACATATATCTTCTTACAAGAATCGTCACTTTGGTGTCCGCCTTCGATTTTGTTACACCCCATCTACATGATAAAGTAGCAAAAGCGATTAGACACGTATTTTTTTTATCGGCCGAAAAACGCTTTTATGGGGTGCATTCCCACCCCTTTATTTTTCTTTCTGTCGTCCCACATTTCAAAGGGGTGCATTAAATTGAAAGATAAGGGTAACACTCTTAAGAGGCGATAAAATTGAAGATTGCGTATATTTGCATTTTTCCCGATAAAAAGGTTAAGGGGTGAACCACATTTCTTCCATTTTGGCCGACTTTTAATGAAAATTAAGGGTTTCGGAAGAGATTAATGGTGCTCTCGTATTCCGGGGCTAAAAATTCATCGATGGGGACTGTAAAAAAAGATTGAGCGTCCAATTTTTATTCGCACCTTGGCCATTGAAAACGATCCTTCACAGAACGACCGATTATTTTTTCTCCGCTTCCAATTGGAACGCCATTCCGTTACGGCTTTAACGCGGTCCTCTAGTTTCTCGGCTGTTTTTTACGGCTTTTTCAATAATTTTTTACGGGCAAAGCATCGAAATAATCAATCTCATTGTTTTTGCATAATCTTTATTAACATTTAAATAAACTTTACAAATTTTTTGAAGTCAAAATATATAATAGAATAAAAGTTATAGTGGCCGACAGGAAGACATCAAGTAAAAGAGGTGCTTGACGGTGACCAAGATTGCGGCTGTTCTGCTTATCTGAAATAAAAAAACCAAACGGCATTTTAATCTTCATATTTAAGACTAGCGATTGAACTAGAGTGAATTCTAAATTACAAAAATTGACTTTTTTATACACTTTTGAAAATTACATTCTATTTTTTACTCATTTTTTCTTAAGTTTTTCGCTCGTACAAAAAGAACTATCGAAGCAATCATGATAATCCTAGTTCAATCGCTGGCTTATAACATATTAAAGATGCTGTATAAATTTGAACAAGATCGGTGCAGTAGTTTCTGAAATATCGTGGTCACCGTTTCGAAAAATGGTGTTTCGAGAAAAACGCGTTTGAAAGTATACCTGCTCCGTATACCTGCTCCGTTCCAGGGCCGTAACTTGTGAACCACTTCGAATATCGAAAAATCCTTTGGCACACATTTTCTACACATGTTGTAGATGTGATTTATGAAAAAAAATCGATTTTTTCGACCCGAGAAACTAGAGGACCACCTCAAAATCTCGCGATTTCGGCTATTAGTTTTTTTTCGACTTTGAAACCATTTTCAAAAGCACAAAATTTTGCCAGCTAAACAGGAAAAATATGTTTCCATATACATCCGGGTGTATGCTCGCGGGTGAAACTGTCAAATGAGGCTTGACATGCTTCAGTCTAAGGGATGGTTTCACCCCTTTCAATTTTGCCACCGACAAAAAATACGTATAAAATACGTTGCCATATACATGAGTTTCAACAAAGATGAAGGCGGACACCAAAGTCATGTTCCTCGTTAGAGTGATGATGAATTATTGATAAGAAGAAACAGAAAGGAAGCTGAAGGGTTGGAATATTGTCATCGAAAAACATGGTACGTTGAAAGAACTTTTCTCGGTAAGTAATAAAGGGCGGGCGAGTTTCACGTGACGAGAAATATCGTGAGAGAAAAACGGCACACGCCCGAACTCACCCTATAGGTGCCCTCGCCCCGTACATTTTCCAACCCTCGCAGAGGAAAAGCTCAGCTAAGTCATTACTATTAATAACCAGACAGCGAGAACACCACTCGACAGGGCGTGCTATTATTCATAATGATGTGATTCATTCCTCCGTTGGACCTGGGAGGTCACGATATGCCTCGCCTCCTGCTACTGTTCTCTTCGTCTCTCGCACACACTTTTTCTCATCTTCTTCTTCATTTTGCCACGCTGGTTCATCATTCGTTTCCACCGCTATCCCGGCACACGAATCTTTTGCCTCTTCTATTGGCTGGCTCGTACACGACCTCGGGGTTGTCCATCTTCGTCCTCATCCACCATAGTCACTTACCATCTTCTGTTATTCTCCATTATGGCATCTCAGTGGTTCGTTCCCTTATTAATTGCATTACCATGCGAATATTAAATTTGCTCGTGCTTACCAAAAGGGCCATGTACCAACTGCCCCTTTCGCCTCTTTCCATCTCACTCGTCGATTTATCAGCGGGAAAAAAGTAGAGTCTGCAAACGAGTCTGTGCTCCTCTATTCTCTGTATGTCATCACACTTGCTCTTCCTCAAGGGAAAGACCCCACATAGACATCTACTGCTCCTTTGATATTTCGATATCAAAGTTGATGACAGTAAAATATCATTATAATTGTTATTATTTCTATTTAAGTTACTTTGTCTTGTTTTTTAAGGCGTTACCCCCACTTGTAGGGCAACAAAGGCCTTTTTCATGAATTTTTTAAAAGAAAACTACAAAACTTTTTTAATTGATCAATATACCATCTTAAAGAACACATCTTGAAGAACTTTCAGTAATTTTTTATTGAAAAATATTACATTGTTTAGTGGCAAATGGCCGTCAATGAAACAATGTTTTTATATACACGGTTTGCGGTGACCAACATTGCGGCGAAGTGGATCATCTGAAAAAAAAAATGCGGATGGATTTAGTCAAATATAAGTATAAACTAGTCTTTAATCGAAGGATTTTAAAAAATATTCATTTTTCACAAAATGGCGGACAGTCAAAGTTAATGGTTCGATTTTAACGAAAAAAACGGCCGTTTTTGGCTATAAAACGGCCATTTTTTTCGAAAAAAAATCGAACGATTAAAGACTACATTTTTATGTATTAAATAAGCCTGCAAAATTTCAAGAAGATCGGTTCATTAGTGTTCGAGTAATCTTGGTCACCGACTTCAGAAATGCCATTTTGAGAAAAACGCGTTTAAAGTTTCAATTTCAGTTTACACGAAGAAAATATTTTTTTTTGTAAACTTACATAGAGTCATCTATTCCGGGCCCATACAGAAGTATGGGCCCGGATACTTATACTTCAAAAAAATGCAATAAAAAAATCGATTTTTTCAAAATCGCAAGTCGGGGTTACCTATTAAATTTTCTTGGTATATTTACAGTCTAAAAATATTATTACCTGCATTCAATATTTCCGAAGTGTCAACTTATTGATCCACGAGTGTCGAATCAGAAAGGGCCTTTTCTTCCACAGCTTACACCTACAATAAGTTAAGGTCGTCTCTGAAAGTCAAAACTTCAGATGCCCTCTGTTTTTTGTGATCATTGTTTCAACAATCTGAATCTCGTTAATCAAAGTGACCATGCTGTCGCCTGCCTGCCACAAGCTATGCCATTCGTTTGCATTCTGGTAGCTACTACTTCGGTGACTTTCATAAAACTTCCTAATTCTAATTTTGCTTGTTTACTACTGTTTTATTTGCATAAAAGTTCCTGTTTTTTGTTTTTCGTTTGTTTATTTATTTTATGTTGGGTTGGATATATTTAATAACATAGCAGAGTATGTCTAGAAATGTATAATAAATGAAGATCTCAATAAAAGACGGTGATTTTTAATAAATACCGTCGTTTCACTTGAAGAAAGGTTGCGAGGTCGATCTATCGGATTTCGATAAAATTCGGCACGCTTGTAGAATGGGTAAAAATAGGCGACACGTATTTTTTTATATCTGCGGAACCCGATTTTTAAGGGGTGAAACGCACGCTCGGAAATAGGGGTGTTTTTCGTTTTTCGTCGATAACGTTATCCTTCTTATCTTCAATATACATGAAAAAAAAAAACATTGTTGCAATATAATTTTTTTTCATATCTCGTACCGTTAAAACGTTATCGACGAAAAAACGAAAAAACTCAATTTTCGAGGGTGCGTTTCAACCCTTAAAAATCGGGTTCCGCAGATATAAAAAAAACACGCGTCGCCTATTTTTATCCATTCTACAAGCATGCCAAATTTAATCGAAATCGGAGAGATCGACCTCGCAACCTTCCCTTGTTAGCTATACACTATTATTTCTACAACTTCCATCTTCACTTTCAAACTTCTAACGTTCTTAATCGAGGTTTCCCATAAATATAGGAAAATATCGAAATACCAGACCTTTTTTTAGTACCGGTATTATTCCGATATCAACGAGTTGTAATATCGGAATACCGGTATTTCGATATTACAACTTGTTGATATCGAAATAATACCGGTACTAAAAAAAGCTATAGTATAAAAGTACTAAATATAATATAAAATATATAACTATAATATAAAAAGTACTAAAAAAATACCGGTATTATTCCGATATCAACAAGTTGTAATATCGAAATACCGGTATTCCGATATTACAACTTGTTGATATCGTAATAATACCGGTACTGAAAAAAGCTCCGCTAGTCCATGCTCTAATCCAATGAATACCGGCAGATGGTAACAAGGCCAACATTTTCAAAAATAATTCTCGACAAGTTATGGCTGTTCCAAGTTCAACCCTTCGACTGCACACTTCCGCCACGAACCTCTGACTACAAGTGGAGTCCCTCGGACCCCAGACGTTCTTCAGATCGTCTTATTTCGGCAAATCTACATTTTGTTACAGACGTTTTCCGCAGTCAATAATCCTTATTTAGCTTCCAAACATGTATTTTTACGGAAAACAAAAATGCCCAAACATTCGTTCAATTCGATGCGTTGAAAAATATCCACTTGCACGAAAAAGATCATGGGGTTAAAAGGACCGAGTGTGGAGTCGAAGGGTTAATGACCAAAGACCGAGCCTGGTGAGAGTGCAATAATAGAAGAAAGTGGAAGACCAAGTTAGCGAATGAGAGGCAGCACGTGAGAGAAAAATAATAAAAGTAAAAGATGCCGGGAGGGAAAAGGCGAGCGAGCGAGGGACCGTGAAAAAAAAACGCAGAAGGAAGAGTGCACTACCTTTATAGGCAGAGGTAGTTCTGCGGAAATGGCTTCGCAGATATGAGCAAGATAAATCTCGGATGCGGATGCCTAGCGCCCTTAGGGACGATGCTGGTATGGGCCCCATCGTGCTGTGCCTTCTGTCGTTCTTTCTCTTTCTCCGCCCCCCCCCCTCACTTGCCTGTGTACTAACGGTAGTATCTACTGTTAGACTCCAGCAGCACGAAACGTGCGCCAAAGTTATTCCGTTGTGCCAACACAACTGCGATCTCGCCACAGTTCCACCCTGTGTACGTGTGTGTATGCAATAATGTCCGAAATAACAGGTATGCCACGATGTGGTATAGAAAGGCACTATCGTATCTATTATTATGAGCAGCCACTGTACACACGGAAATATTTTGCACACACGTGCACTAGGGTGTACCTGGGTAACACGTATACATAGTTTATACGACTCACGAGCGGTCTTGCGAGTACCTTATTAAAATTGAACGCCCTCCTACTATCGCCCAACCGTTTGCCTCGCATCGCACGTATTTATTGTCGTGTCGCGTGGCCCGAAGCTTTTTTTATTCCACAAAATATCGTACGTATGCAAACGCAACGAGAAAGAGGGGCGCAAGCGGGTGGAAAAAGTGAGGAGGATGGAGCGAGGTGGCAAGTGTGGAAGAGGGTAGGTGAGAGAGTGAGAGAGAGAGAGAGAGAGAGAGAGAGAGAGAGAGAGAGAGAGAGAGAGAGAGAGAGAAACGGAAAGCGAGTTTATTGTCAACCATGTACGTCCTATCATTTTGCATATGCACTAACATGTATGCACGCTAGCACAACAGCGTAACAAAACCTTTTCCATTTTCCTTTTTTCACTACGTAAGCAATCTCATTAGCATTCGAGAGGGACGAGGCAGCGAGTGGTAACGTGCGACCTTTCTCCCTTATCGATCTAGGACCGATCAATTTCGGAATTTTTAATGCCAATTACTTGCACAAATGGAATCATACTGCGGCGGAGGGAAAATTATTACTCGAGGGATCATTCCAGTGTGACTGGGATAAAATGGCTGATTTTCGTGTTTTGTTTTTTCGTTTATTCAAATGACTTTTGTTGTACGTAAAAATATTTTTTAATGGTCTAGTTTTATTTTTTATATAATATTTTTGCCCACTGCGTGCCATTAATCGCACCTGGGGGTGGAAAGTCCTCCAAAAATTGTCCGAAAGAAAGAAACCAAACCGATTATTAATCAGCAGGAAAAACTGTAGAACAGTAGGGAGGATTTTTTTTTTCGATGAAAAACAACAAAATGGCGGCAATCTCTTGATTGAGGCGGGAGCCTGAATTGGAAGATCCTAAAACAGCGTTTTTTTCGGGATTTTTTTTGTAAGGGAAAAGAACGAGTGAGTACAGTAAACATTGAGGTATCTTTTCATTCATATTTATAATGTATAAAAAAAATGTACAACATGAAACAATAAATGACTGCAGATTTATCAGCCTATTCCATGTGCATCTTGTCAGTCCCCAAACGGCGGGAAAGATGCAGCTCGTTATTCTTGACTGAAACAAAAAAAATCAATGAAAATTTCAATAGTGATATATTTTTCTTCTAGGTGAATTAAGAAAAAGCTGAAAAAATCGTGAAATTATAACTTTTCTCAGGTTAAAAGAACACTTTAACGTGCTATAAAAATTATTTTAAAATACTTTTTTCACGACTTTTTAAATTTACTTAGAAGAGATTTTCATACTGAAGAAAATAAACTTTGGTTTGATTCAATAGGTCCTTGAGTATTTTTGCTATCACGCCCGACAATTTGGAAAAATCGTGAAAATGAACACTGGAGAAAACGCGCTTCAGTTTTCAATAGGAGGAAACATCAATATCAATCGCTTCTCTGCTTTTGGCCTTGTATTTTCGAAAATATTTACAATTGGCCTCTGTAACTTTGTAAATGTATCCTTGGATAGTTTATCTATGGATTTAAGCAATAAAAAAACGATTTTTCGGACCTTCTAATTCAGGCTCCGGCCTCAAGTGTCAAATTGGGCCTTTTTCGACAGTTTTTCGTAAAAAAAATGTGAAATTTTGAAATTAAAAAATCAACGCCTCCGTACGACTTTAAGGAATGGCGTGAAGAATGATGTGGCAAGATTTGAGACGGATATATTAAAAACTCTTCGTTTAAAATTTTCCACCGTTTGAAAAAATTCGAGTTTCGTGACCAAAATTTAACAGCATGTTTATGAAAGTCCATATTTTCGGATAATGCAAAAGAAAACCATTTTGAAACAATTCCACAATGGAATGGTCCCTTAATCAGCATGGTAGAGAGTCGTGAATTATATGATTGGTACTACATCGAGGCAAATTTTTTTGGCGTTTTGCATCGCGCTGCATTTTTTTCCATTTCGTTTGCGAAGATTTATTTACGAAAAAACATTTACATTTATTTACGACAAAAAGCCTGATAAGGAATAACGCAAAAAGGGGTACGTTGGTTTTGCCAAAATAGGATTTTTGGGAAATATTTTTAAGAAATATCAATTTTAAGGGGGCGGGTCTGTGATTTTCAAAATCAGCGATAAATTTCTCGCGCAGCATCCCGCTCTTCCAAGCATAAATAATAAAGTTCGCAGGTCTGTCTATAAATCAAATGGCAAAAAGCATCACAGCATTTCCAATTTACGGCGCATCCTGCGATCCAATAAAAGCGGGCAAATTTATGTCGTTCTTCCGATAGATATTTTGTCATGAGACGAGCACCTCGTATTATACAGACTCGTCCAAATGGCGGGAGGAGAGAGTGGGTGGGAGAATTTTTCCACGTGAAATTGTCGAGAAAAGAAATTTAAGTGGTTGCTGCGATACATACAGTGCACGAATGGATGAGCAAAGACTACATCCAACTTGTCCGGGCCTACTGTGTACACGTTGGGGAGATGGTGTGGCTAGCATTATAAGGGGAACGGAAGACCGAAATGCACGACTACGGTAGGGTTGTATGGCTATTTGCCGAGGACAAGGTACGGCGAGAGCAAGCGAAGTAAGGCACACAAGGGATGAGGAAGGCAAGGACTCAACTTGCCTCCTTATTTCCCAAAAGACCCGCTACGCCAACTTCTCTAACCTCTCGCTCTTTCTCATCGCGCCTCCCGTGGAAGCGATGCTGCTTCGCCATACCAGAACGCGTTCCTCTTTTTACTTCCACAACCTTCGCACTCCACGGAGAGCAACGACGATTGCACTTCTCACTCATTCTATGATTTATGGCCAGCGGTTCTCATCCTTTAAATATACAACAATTGACAAATCGAATTTACAACCTACCCTTCCAAGCTACGGTCCATTCGAGGTCCAACCTGCAGATTGGTCATTGAGAAATGGCGAGACGCTGAGCTCATTTTTCAAGTAGTCAAGGATGATGCGAGGTCAGACCAGGCAGAAAAATAAAGTAGTGTTGTGACGAACATTTGTTGTGAATCTTCCGTGATGGATTCGTGATGACCTGGATTCGTGAGCCGTCAATAGTGAGACGCTGAGTTCGTTTTCCAAGTGGTCAATGATGATGTGAGGTCAGGCCCGGCAGAAAAACAAAGAAGCTTTTTTGACGAACATTTGTTGTGAATCTTCCATGATAGATTCGTGAGCCCTCAATAGTGAGACGCTGAGTTCGTTCTTCAAGTGGTCAATGATGATGTGTGGTCAGACCAGGCAGAACAATAAAGTAGCATTGTGACGAAAATTTGTTGTGAATCTTCCGTGATGGATTCGTGATTACCTGGATTCCTGAGCCGTCAATAGTGACACGCTGAGTTCATTTTTCAAGTAGGCAAGGGTAGTATGGAATCAGACCAAGCAGCAAAATAGAATAGCTTTGTGGGGAACATTTGTTGTGAATCTTCCGTGATGGATTTGTGATCACTTGGATTCGTGATCCGCCAATGGTGAGACGCCGAGCTCGTTTTTCAAGTAGTCAAGGATGATGTGAGGTCAGACCAGGCAGAAAAATAAAGTAGCTCTGTGACGAAAGTTTGTTGTGAATCTTCCGTGATGAATTCGTGATGACTCAAGTAGTAAAGGGTGATGGGACATCAGACCAGGCAGCAAAATACAATAGCTTTGTGACGAACATTTATTGTGAATCTTCCGCGATGGATTCGTGATCACTTGGATTCGTAATCCGCCAATGGTTAGACGCTAAATCCATTCTTCAAGTAGTCAAGGGTCATACGAGATCATACCAAGCAGAAAATAAAGTAACTTTGTGACGAACATTCATTGTGAATGTTCTCTGATGGCTTCGTGATCACTTGGATCCGTGATTCGCCAATGGTGAGACGCTGAGTTCATTTTTCAAGTAGTCAAGGGTGATGTGAGGTCAGATCAGGCAGCGAAATACAATAGCTTTGTGACGAACATTTATTGTGAATCTTCCGTGATGGATTCGTGAACCGTCAATGATGAGACGCGCAATTTATTCTTCAAGTAGTCAAGGGTGATGCGAGATCAAATGAAGCGGCCAAATAAAATAACTTTATGACGAATATTTATTGTGAATCTTCCGTGGTGGATTCGTGATCCGTCAATGGTCAAACGCTAAATCTATGCATCAAGTAGTCAAGGGTGATGTGAGATCAGACTAGGCAGCAAAATAAAATATTTTGTGACGACCGTTTATTGTGAATCTTCCGTGACGAAAATTCTATGAATAAAGCCAAAGTTAAAGGCTATTTGTGCTCACGTCACGAATCTTTTTCCGTGGTCTGACGTAATGATAACAACTGTGGCACATCCATGATTTATCCTCACAGATTTTTTAATTCGTGAGATAAATTTCTATGCAGCGAAATACACAGAATTACACAATCCAAAAAATTGGTTCATCATTCCCAGAAATTATAAAAAATCGTGAATCGACAAAATTTACGAGAAATGTTTAAGTATTTTTATATAACGATCGCAGGGCTATAAAAAAAGTTATAAAAACGATAAAAAATTCATCAGTTATGCAGATATTCATTTCTATATTTCATACATTTCTATACATTATATAAATATATATATTTTAAATAATGAAATGTAATATTTTAATATTTATTCCTGATTATTGCACAACCAGAAAACTTAGAAAGAAATTCCAAAATAAGCAAGTCATTGGCTCGATTGTGTAAGTAACAAGGGCCATAAGTACTAAGGCACAGAATCTCAAGTTTTAAAAAACATCGATTAATCATTTTCATAAATTTTTCTTCCCGACGTGAAAAGGATTTTGCGCCCGGTTTAAAAGAGGTGTAAAATCCGACACAAAAGCTGCGAATTGGATGTGGACTTTGGAATTTATGTAACGGAACAAGAGTCTGGTTGAGAGCAACGTGGCACGTCACGCAACTAGTTGCCGAGTGCAAATAGTCGAGCTAACCTATCCAGCATACCTCTCGCCCTCTCTCTCTTTCTCTCCCTTCCTCTTTTTCTCGATCCGGGAGCCAATGCGCTCCGGGTCTCTCAGACTTATTTCACGGCGGAACAAAGTACTTCAGTAGGGCAGAGGTCGCCCAGACTGCACGAGTGGGTATCCAAACTTCAAGATTCGAGACAAGGAATGAAGAGAGGGAAGAGAATGAAAATATAGGAAAGAAGAGAGAACGGAAATACGAGGATAAAATATAGATACACAATTGCCAATTTCCTCGCATCTTCTTACACTATAATTTTATATATTTTCTCATTTAATTTTTTCTTCTTTTCCATCGCGAAAATTCTTTTTACCCGTTACACAATATTTCACGTCGCTTTTTCATTGTAAAAATTCTCCCCTTTCCGGCAAATTCACATTCCATTTACCGTAAGCGATCCTTCCTGCCGGTGGATACTTCAGTATTTGCATATTTGAGTGCATACTTTAATTTTTCTCTTTGGGAATCGGGTTTATTGAGACTTTTATAACCGTGTTGGTTGTAAACTCGAACATCTTACGGAATAATCCGGCTGGACGCATCCATCGGAAATCGAAGACTCTATAACGAAAAACAAACCCCTATAAGCCTGCAGCAAATATCCACGTGTGACAGGCAGTCGCTTTCACATCTGCAAAAGTGAAAATCACATTATCGTAAAGCGATATCGTTCACTTTGGTGTCGAATTCCGTGAGAAATATCCGTTAGGTATAGCCAACGATACGACTGATCTTTTGCACAAAGGCACACTCCTGTTTGCACAGGTGCACACGTACATGGGCGTACACACGCGTTTGAGCAATGCAACAGACACGCGTTTGAGAATACCCTTGGAGTTTTTAGATACTGCGGAACTGCTGGTACGCATAGACAAACAGAAGACAGTCGGACAGACGTCAAAGCGTATGAAAGACTGTGCAGCTTTGGGGCACGATCACATCAGTGGTAGAATATAAAGGAAAAATATTATTTTTTCTTCAAACCAAACTTTGTCGTTGGAAAAATAACTTTTAAGATTTCCATGAAATAGTTGGAAAATGGATTTTTGGAAATTATTTCTTCATTTCCTGGTGTTATTTAACAAATAATAATCCTAAGTAAGCACATTCAAAAATTTGTTTGATAAACAATGCCAAGCTTCGAAAAATTTAAATGAAAAATAAGACCTAAGGTAGTTCTCCAATTATTTTTCACAAACGTGGCGGGGTTGAACAATTGGGACCCACATTTTTATGAATTCTAGAAATCCGGGTTTAGCATATACAGGGTGTTAGGAAGGTCGATGCGAAGCCTTAAGGGGGTATTGGTTAGCTCGCTAGGAACATATCTAGCCTAGGTTACCTCATTCCAAAGTCTAAGGATTTAGAGTTACCATGGTAAGTATGATTTTTGGAAAATTGCCCAAAATTAGGTACTAACTCATTCATAATGTCCAAACAGATGATAATCGGTAACTAAAAACTTATTTGTGTCTTAGCTTAATGTGTATTCAATCGACAAACAACAATACAGTCATCTGTATCAACAAAACTAACTAAATGGGATATTATAAATAATTTAAAAACTTGTCAAAAAATAGAAAAACCTCTTATGTTGATGCTATTTTTAATAAAATTGCATTAAGATAAGAGGTAAACGAGTGAGTACCTAATTTTGGGAAATTTTCCAAAAATCATACTTTTCATGATAACTCAAAATCCTCAGACTTTGGAATAAGATAACGTGGGTTCGATATGTTCCTAACGAGGTGACCTATCACTACCTTAAGGCTTTGCATTAATCTTCCTAACACCCTGTATTGTAGCTTCCATTTGTACAGGGTCCTTTCCCTTTTTACATTCCCCACCATATTCCACTTCGCATCCCCTAACACCCTGTATTTTAAGGGTGCTTTTAAATATATTTAAAAAAAAAACACTGATATTTTGCACCACCCATGATTTTACCCAGATTACGAGCACGTTTTGTAAAAATTCGCAAATACTCGATTTTTCAGTTAATTTGGAAATGGAATCCGTAGGATGACGATGATATGTTTAGGTTAGAATGTTTAGAACTTCTGGAGATAATTGTTCGCGAAAATACCGCCATATGAAAGTGACATGAAAATTAGAAAAATTTTAGGATGGGCCCCTATCATTAAAGAATAAGTCGGACAGCTAATATAAAAAACCTGAACAATAGATACAGGAATTAGAATAATGAGCTGAGGTTTCCTTGGCAACCTGGATAACTGGAATTATACACAGGGCTACTGGTTATTGGTTACGATCCCGTGAAAGGGTTGTAGGACATATTTTATGCTATCAATTAACCCAGTAATGGTTTATGCAAAAGTGAACAATTTTCGAGATGTTATCATTTGTATTATTTTTTAAAATAAAGGGTAGGCAACTTTACAAATAAATTTAAAAAAACTGTTGTATAGAATCGATCTTTTTTATTATTTGTAGTTTGAGGACACAGTAACAAAGGATTATCAACAATAAAATAAAAATAATCATTAGACTTGCAGAGTTTTGGACCCGTAACTCAAAAACGTTTGCAGACTATTCTTATTTTATTGTGCATAATTCTTTGTTATTGTGTCCTCGAACTACAATAATAATAAAAATTTGATTCCATAGAAGAGTTGAATTTTTTTCAATTAATTTTTAATCTTACCTACCCCTCACTGAAATTAAAAAAAAATAATATCTCAAAAATGGTTTACTGTTGCATAAAGCACTACTAGGTTATTTGATAGCGAAGTGCATGGCCTTTCACGGGATCGTGACCGATAACCAGTGCCCTGTATATTCGCAAGGGTCCGTCCATTGCCATTATTTATTACCCGTAACTTCACAATAGAAGTACACTCGTGAATTTACACAAGCGTACCTTTTTTCCGACGAGTTTCAGGATGCAGTCGAGAATTTAATAATTTATAAACGCGAAAAAAGTGCCGTAGATGACAGGAGAAGTGAAGGGTTGAAAATAATAGAGCTCGGTACAAGATCTCGTAAGCAGATCGACCATTTTTTTTTACTATCTCCATCAACTAATCCTTTCGCAACCGTAAATAATTGTTTTTTCATCCAATTTTATTTTCGGACTTTATTTGGGGTATGCAATTAAAATGGAGCACCCGGTCGTGTGTGTGTGAGCGCGTGTGCGCGGCTGCCTGTTCCTGGTTATTCGTTATATTACACCATTACGTATGAAAAAAAAGCGACAGACAAGAGCGGCATTCTTCGTCCATCGGCCTTCCGGCTATCCGAGATACGTCATATAGAACAAAGTACCATGAAGGGAGATTGAAGCCATCACTCGAACCTTTGTTGTAGCCTTTTCGCTCATTTATCGGTGATGCAACCTGGCTAATGCGGATGAAACTATTTTCTCTTCAGGGGCTACCTAGAGGCCCGAAAAAATGGCCAAATTTCGATATTTTTCTCTGGTAAACGGTTGGTGAAAAAGAAACGCATTTTTTCTCAACACAAAGGTACATGTATTGAGAGACATAAAAAATCACCAAAAAATACAGAAAAATAAAAAAACGTGGCCGACGGGAGATGATGAGATTTTTTGCGACGTTTGGCGGTGGACACTTTCCAGCTCAAACAGTTCATCTGAAATATAAAAACTAAACGGGTTATTCAAGCTAACAATAAATACGAGTCGTTGACGATCGTTGATTTTTTAAATAATTTTTTTAAACAACATCGAGATGAATTGGAACTCGAGCATACAAAATCTATGAAAAAAGTCGTCGTGTTTACGTAACTATTAAAAAATGAAGATCGATTTCCGAAAAGTGAGATCGTCAACGACCTTTAAATGTTTCTCGTCGTTTCTCCTGTAAATTTCGAAACAATCCATCAGGCGGTTCTCGAGATATCATGTCCACCGACTTTGAAAGCAGTGTCAATGACGAAAATAAGTCATTTTTCATGAATTTGTTTAAAGGTGATAAAAAATCGCATCATTTTTTAATTTTGATGACTTGTTACAACTTTCAAATGTTCAATTTTTTTTCTATCTTAAGGGAAGGGTAGGGGTTTCAGCGTGAAAAAAAAAACACTTTTTTGCGAATTTTTTTCATCTATATGGGTAGAGTACATTTATTGAAACCTTTTGTACATTGTTAAGTGTCATTTCAAGAACATTCCGTGAAGTTTGTACGCGAAAATATCCACAAACAAGCCGGGGACAAAGCTTTTCCAAGAACGCCTTTGGAAAACACGATTTGCGGTGATCACTGTATCTCAGCTAGAAATTATCTGAATTCGAGTACCATTGAAATTTAGTCAAAGTATCATTAAATCCTCCCACCAGCGGACTTTGATAATTTTTTTTTCATTTCTAAATTTTTGGTGGTCACGTAAAGTAAAAAGTGCTATTTTTCACGAAAAATTCCGCCATTTTGGGGGTGGAAAACCCTCTCAATGTAAAAAAAAATCTCAAACTAATCGTTGGGAGGAGGTATTTTATATGTAGAAAGTGTGTACCAAGTTTGAAATAAATCGGTCATGTAGTTTCCAAATGGCAGTGAACACGGACTTTGAAAAAGTGGTTTCGAGAAAAACGCGTCACCGGCTTGTTTGTGGATATTTTCGCGTACAAATTTCACGGAATGTTCTTGAAATGACACTTAACAATGTACAAAAGGTTTCAATAAATGTACTCTATCCATATAGATGAAAAAAATTCGCAAAAAAGTGTTTTTTCTTTCAAGCTGAAACCCCTACCCTCCCCTTAAACAAAACAAAATAAACTGCTCTTGTCATGGCTCAAAAAGTTATTGATCCATCTGGCTAAAATGTCGGGAGTTTTCTCACTTCAACATTATTGGAAGGATATACCTATAAAAATATGAAAAAGTATTAAATTAAAAATTAAGTAGGCTTTGCAATCAAATTTTCACATTGTCGACCATTTTCCCGACAATTTTTACCGCAAAAAAGTAATTTTATTACGCGATAACCTTAAAACTTTAGGAATACATTTCCAATAATCCTACAGTGAGAAACCTTCCAAAATTTCAGCCAGATCGATCAATAACTTGTTGAGCTGTAACATGAGCAGTTTTTCAAAAGACGCCTAAAGGAATACCTTACAATGCCGCCATTTTGTTTTTTTTTTAAAAAGAACAAAAATTGAGCACTTGAAAGTTGTAATAAGATAATTTCACAAATTTAAAATGATGCGATTATTTTATCACCTTTAAAAAAACTTAATGAAAAATGACTAAATTTGTGACGTCTAAAGGGACTTCCCCCCTTAAGGTTTGAAGTATGGTGCGTCTACTGCTCGCCCGGACGACTGTTAGCTGCTCTAGCTCATTCAATTATAGGAATATCTCAATGAAATTTTCAGGGAATATAGCTAAAAGCTGATACTATCGAAGAAAAATATTTTTGGCAAATTCCATTTTTTGACCCACCTGGGTAGATGTAGCCCATTGTTGTTACTTTTAGTGGGTTTCAACAATTCATTCCTTGCCATTCTCCACTAACTTCCCTTCATCCCCTACATGAGCCATTCTTGATGCCCCCCTCCCCCAATCTGAAAAATCCTGTCTCTCGAACAATCTCGTTATTTGAACACGTTTCCACCCCTTCTTATTTCTCTGCTCCATTCTTGTTATATCTGATGCACGAAAGCGATATGCGTTAGACAGCGCAACAGCGGATGTCTATCCACACTGAGGCTTTTCTCCCTCACTCTGAGCTTCCGGATCTCCGCTTTTTTTCACCCTTACGCTGTTCCCGCTCGCAAAGATTGAATGAAATTAATACCCACAAAGCCCGGAATTCTACAAATGCGGCAGTGGAAGTTGCTGGTTAACGATCTCGAAATGTCTACATTTTCCTTCGGCATAACGAAATTGTAAGCGATCTCCGATTATGTCATATTTAACCTACATTCAGAAGTCCCTTTTTCAAGATAGTCATATCACAGGCTTGAATATAAAATGCTCGCAACTGGAGAATTGTATAAATGTGCATATCTGATCCGGTTGAGTGAAAAGGATTTATTCAATTATCTGAATTAATTAACGTTTTTCGAGGACGTTTTTCAAGGAATATTAAGAATTTAAAGAGAGAGGAATGTAAAAAAATCTTTGAAGATGATACGAAATGGTTGGAAATATAAAACAGTTGGGGATAATATGAAAGTGATAGAAATATCGAATGGATTTCAGTAATACGCTTTCATAAAGTTATTGTGGTATTATTAACGAAAACTAGTAATTATTGTAGATACAAACTTTGAAGATATTACGAAAGTGTTAGAAATATTTAATAAAACTTTGAAGATAAAATGAAAGTGTTCGAAATATCGAATGAATTCCAGAAATACACTTCTATCACCTTATTGTAAATAATCCAAATTCGACGATTGCATAGCAACAAAAAAATGCCGAAAAGTATCTTCTCTCCTAAAAAAGTGTCGTTCGGTGAGAAAGTTATGAAGATAATATCACAGTGTTAGAAATATAAAAACTTTGAAAATGATATGAAAGCGTTAGAAATATGGAATGATTTTCACAAATACGCATTCACAAAGTTCTTGTAGATAATTTAAATGATCTACAACAACTTGAAAATTTATAAAGTATAATTATAATTTATAAAAAAACATCGAATAAATTTTAGAAATACACGTCTGGAAAATTATTCTAGACAATTCGAATTATCTAGAATAACTTTATAATAGCGTATTTCTGAAATTCATTTGATATTTTTTTTCAAAAAATCAAAATATTTAAATAAATAAAATATTGCATAACCAGTGGAGCGCCAATGGGTCTCCATCTGACTCACACTTTTATTTGCTTTAAATCACCCAAAACTATTTATTGTTATTACCAATAACAGATTGTAGGTGTAAAATAATAATTAAAACAAATATATTTGATATTTGCAACACTTTCATATTATGTTCAAAGTTTTTTTTTGACATATTTCGAATGCTTTGCGGAAAGTTAGTCGAAAACCAGTTGCCCAAATGACAATTTCCCGAATACAATTTCTCAATAACAATTGCCCGAATAAACAATTTATCGAAAGAACAATTCCCTGAAAACAATGTACCGAATAATCAATTTCCAAAATGAACAATTTCTCGAATGGACAGTTCCCCGAATGGACACATTTTTTACTTGAGTTCGTTTGTGTGGTTTGGCGAAATTTTAACGAAACCTAAACAAACCCAAACAAAATATTTGTCCATTCGGAGAACTCTCCATTAGGGATATTGTATTCGAGAAATCATTCACTCGGCCAATTGTGTACGAGAAATAATTCTTTGTGTGTTCGGGAAATAATTCTTTCAGGAAATTGTATTAAAGAAATTGTCATTCGGGCAATTGTTTTCGAAGAATTTTCCGCAAACGATTTCTAGGACTTTAATATTTCTTCAAAGTGTTTTTTCGTACTTCCAACACTTTTATTGTAAATTCAAAGTTTTTTTTCTTCATATTTCTAACACTTTCGTATTATCTTCGCATTTTTCTAACTAAACGACACTCCTTTAGGAGAGAAGATAGTGTTTCGGCTTTTTTTCAATGCTACGCGATTGTGGCGAAAAGGGCATTCAGGCATGTAGAATTAATGGACAACTATGCTTTTTCCACAAGCTTCGCGGGCACCTTAAGAAATTAAGGGGTATTCTCACTTTGGACACTAAAATAGGCGATTTGCATGATTTTTTAATAGGTTTATATTATAGATATTGATATAAAAGTTACACTTAATAAATACACTTTCGAAATTCATTTAAAAAAATTATTTATTTATTTAAGTCACTTTTTATACACGATAATGGTAGTTAAAAATGTCCTAAAAAATGGTAGGTCTGCGCTGTTTATGAAATCTCGGAGATGGATCACCCGAAACAAAAAAATCAAACGGTTTTAGATTCAGTATGTTAATGGCTATAGCGCATATCATACGATTTTTTATCTATGCAAAAATAACATAATGGAGGGCATTTTTCGAAAAAAACAAAAAAACGTGTTTTTTTCACCATTTTAGGCAAAAAAATTAGTTCATATAAGGATCGGTTCAGTAGTTTTAAGATTTTATTAACAAGCCGTCGAAAAACGTTGTTCTGAGAAAAACGCGTTTGAAGTTTGTTTGGGTTACATAAGTACATACGTTTTAAAATGTATTCCGAAAGTGTATTTATCAAGTGTAACAACTTTTATATCAATGTCTAATATCAACCTATCAAAAAATCACGAAAATAGCCTTTTTAGCGTCTAAAGTGAGAACCCCTTAAAAATCTCCAAAAGTGTTTACTAGAATCGCTGTGCTCCATTCGACTATAAAGTGAAATTTTCGTCCCTTCCAGTATTTGCGCTGCTTGTTCCAACCCTCTAGGTCGTACGTGAATATAATTTAGACGCGCAAGAAGAAGAACGCGAGCCTTCGAGGTTGGAATTCTCGCACTTCGCACTAGGGAATACGAGTACCGTATGACGCCGCATTGCGTGTTGTCGGCTCGCGAGAATAACCAGAATGGCCCGAACGATAAACGTCCGAATACGCGTAAAACCGACCCTTATCGTCACCCTTCTACTCGTGCTTCTCTCTCCGACCCTTAACTCCACGGGTTTACATCCAGGACGTACGGCAGTTACTTCGAGACATCTCTATACAATTTTAGTCGCGGGTCTAAACGTGCGTTCCATAAATTCTCCCAGAAACACAAATAAATGTGAAATGTTTACGATACAAATAAATATGTGCTAAATGCAGTTTTTAACGATACATTTCTAAAGCATT